>JALCCF010000079.1:0-49639 GCA_023212605.1 Moesziomyces parantarcticus | reverse complement strand
CAGCGGGCTCACCGTCGCGCTTGTAGCTGTACCTGTCAGCACGGCCGACGCCAAAGTCGCCAGCAGGGGCGCCCTGGCGCTTCCAGCTCCACTGACGGTCGGGGGGGCCAATGCCGTAGTCAGCGGCGGGCTCACCCTGGCGCTTCTTGTAGCTCCACCTGTCAGCACGGCCAACACCAAAGTCACCGGCGGGCTGACCGTCACGCTTGTAGCTCCACTGGTCCATGGGGGGGCCGATGCCGTAATCGGCAGAGGGTGCGGCGTCGGTGGTGTCGCGCTGAACGTTGTTGGTGGAAGCAACAGGCTCGGATCGCTCAACTGCAGGCGCGGCGGCATCGGTGGCGGCGGGGGCAGCCGACGCGAGGCCAGCAGCCGCCAAGCCCATGAGAAGGATGGAGGACTTGAACTGCATGATGTCTAGGCAGCGACCACGTCAAGTCGAGATGATGGTAGAGGGGATGAGTCGAGACGAGGATGGTGGTGGTCAGGACGGAAGGGGCGGGCAAGGTCGACGGACAAGCAATGCACTCAGAGGGGAGAGGGCGAGGGGCAAGTCAGAGTCGACGAGTGTGGGTAAGGGGACGGAATGCGTCCTCGAGGGCTGGCAACGGCTCGTCTTTAAGGGAAAGCGCAAGCGAGGTGGCTGATCAGGCCAACTCTTGCTGTACCTCACAAAATGGAAGCCGGTCCTGAAGCGAGCGAAGCGAGGTGCATCGCTTTGCAAGGAACGGCTCACAACAATCCGTGCAAGCAACAGCCGGGTCTGGATGGGCAACAGAGCAGCGTATGGAGGGGGGCGTGGCGTCACAACTGAGCGAGGGCCGCCGTCGGGCACCATTGCGAGGCATATCTCGCGCCATGCTGGCTCAGGCACTCTAGGCACGAGACCAGACAAGCGAGCATTGCTGCAGGGCGATCGTGCATCGCAAGTTGGGGAAGGCGCAATGTCTGTCGGATGGGTGGATTCGGGGATGTGCTTGCTCAGCAGCAAGAGAGGTGTGGCGGCGGCCCTAGGGCCGAGAATGGAGATAGAGGCGGTGACCTCTCTGGGCGCTTCCTTTGATCTGCCTGCGTGCGGCGGCGCACACGGTCGCAATTCAGGATGAACAACGGCGGATGCGGTCACCTAGCCGCTGCGCCAGTCAGAGTCAGGTGAGCAGAAAAGCACAGAAAAAGTGCCATCGGACCAGAGGCTGCCGCGAATGCAACCTTCGAGTCAACAGTGTGGCGCCAGAGGCCGCGACGATCCACAACGTTGCGAATCCCAGAGGGTGGAAATGCGAGCGAGCGAACGAGCGAGCGGCCTCGATGGGCTGCCGAGGCGCTGGGGTGGCACGCAAGGGGCATGAGCAGGGGCGCAAAGCAGAGGCAAACAGACGTGATGGGCAAAATACCAGAGGATCATTTTACAATCATGCGGCACGGCCCGAGGAGTTGAGAGAGGTATGGCGCGAATTGGAGGGAAACCGGCTGAAGGCACTAGCCTGGAATCGGTAGGGCGGACTTCTGGCATGCAACAGAGAGGAGGGAAGCGAGACAAAAATAAGAAAAGGAGAAAAAAAGAAAAAAAAAAAACGGCGCGCGTCCGAAAACGAATCCGACGGATGGGCGTGGGCCCCGTTTCACATTACGATTTTGGCTCGACTGGCCGGGTCTGTCAACCGCAGCTCTCTGCCTTTGGCGCCCCCTGGCGAAGGGGGTGTGACGCCTTTTGCCTGTGTGCCGAAACCGCGCTCGCACCTCGGCTAGCAGATCTACGAATTCAGCATGGTTGCAGTCCAAATGAACGCATCTCGAAAGTTCCCTTCTGCCCGGTCGGCTCATCCGTGCTGCTGGACGTAGCCTCGTGCTGAACGGCCTCGCTGTGCCGGGACCTGGCGCGCCAGGGAGGAACCGTGGGCGTGAGAAGAGCGGCAAGCCGGCTTCCTCCCAACCTCGCGCCAGCTGCGACACTAGTGCTTCGCCTTTTCCACCCCAAGAAGCTTGGCAGCTATGCCTCGAGGTCTCTGTTGCCACTTAGCGCCGAACCGCGTCTGCATCGATTCCACAGTCGGTCAACGTACGATCAAAACGAGTCGCAACGGATGCGGCTACATTCATGAGCGGAGTGCGGGCGGCCCTCGTGTTCGAAGGGCGATCGACAGCAGACGGTTCCAGCTCCGCGTGCAGCAGGACAGTCCGCGACGTGGAGTCGGCTGTTCCGTGGGGTCGCTGGCAAGTGGGGAGCCTAGAATTCGACTGGGCGTTGGTGGGCCAAATTGTTGCTGGGGCGCAGGCGGAGCTCACGGCCCTCGCCCGTAGCTAAAGCAAGGAGCTGCTGGTTCATGAGATCGACGCCCACGCCTGTTGACCCCGACAGCGCAGCGCATCGATGGCTCGAGGCACGGCTGGCGCTTCGGACCGCGGTGAAAAAGGCGCCCTGCTCATGCGATCGGAGTTGCAACCTGTCGACAGGCAAAAGAAGGCTAAGGGGGCGGACTTTCGACTCGGCATGGGAACTCCATGCGGCGGAGGCCAAAGCTACGCCGCGCTACGCAAACGTCGCCAGCCGAAGGCAGGCCGAGGGAGGAGTTTGAACCTGGCTGCTTCTTCTGCTGCAACGTGGCTCGCTTCTACCGCCGCGCTTCTAAAAATCGGCCTCCCAGCCAGCCAGGGCGACTGAGCTCGGCGTCACTCAGATCACTACATATCGCCGGCCAACAGTTCCGAGCCACGCCTTCTCCGCTGCTACGAGGATCGTATCGACGTCCTTACCCGCACATGATCCGCTATTTCGTACGGCGCTTCGGTCTCCGTGAGCAGGGTCATTGGACAAGCTCAGCAAGGTTGAGAACCCGCTAAGCATTTGTCTCAGCACGTTGAGCGAGACGTGAGAATGGCAACCAGCTCGCATCGATTCTCCGCAGTCAACCATCGGACGAACCAATATCTCGTCCTGGAAGCGCTTCGACCAGCTTTGAGAGAGCAAGTGCGGTAATCGCTGCCCGGCAGAGGCGAGGCTCGTCTAGCGCGGCGCAAAGAAGCCGAGCGAAGAGGAGCGAGCTTTGCCGCGCGTGCGGGCACTTCCTCACATACAATGATCTTATCCTCGGCTTCCATGGCTCGGTGATCCTTCGACTATGTGGTGTCGCAGCTGCGACGGGTCACTCGACGTGCGCTCCAGCTTGTCGGCAGCTAGACCAGGAAATGTTCCGTGCTGGAACATGTGAGCTGAGTCCGTGCCTCGCTAGCGTACCTAATTGAGGCACAAGCGAGCTAGCCGCACAGACAATGCCCGTGGGTGCATTCGGGCAGTGCAGCTCGTGAAGACAAGCCCGAGTCGGCACCATCTACTGGCCAAGCTCTTGCCTTGTCAGGCGAGCACGATGACGGCGTAGCTCGCCGCCAATCAAATTCGGCATCAGGACAGGAGCACACAGCAGCCGGCTGGAATGGTCGTTGCCGGCCACCGTCACGAGACTGTGCGGATCTCGGCATCGGCTTTGCACCAGGGCATGCGCGCAATCAATCCGGCAAGTTCACCCGGGAGGATGGCCAGCCGCACCATTGTGGTTGCCAACGCCGACCTATCCAGCGTCCCTTCAGGTGACAAGCGCCGTCGTCGTTGACGCCTAGTCCGCACCGGATTCGGGTGCATCTGAATACGGCCGGTTCTGACATGAAAGACGCGGACATGGCGTTCCAACTCAAGAAGTCGAGGCGATAGAAGTGGGAAGTAAAGCGTCGGAGATTAGTTTCAGCACAGTTGCCATCAAATCTGAACTTTAGCAACCATGCTCGCTGGGCCGTTCTCCGACAGGTCGCTCGCAATCGGGCGCTGCAAAAGGCGAGGACGCAGCTACAATATCGATGCTCTTGGTTAATCTCATGCTTCAGATGTTCCCATCCCACGTTGCAGTCGACAAGGTTCAAGAAGACACTCCGCTACGCGACACATTTCGCCCGAACTGCTGCTGACTTCGATTTGCGAATATAGTATGACCGTCTGAGGCCCGATCCGGTCGGAATTGGGCCCAGGTCAAGCGCCATGAGGAGCCTCGTCAGCGAGGGTGACGTGCGCCAGTGTCGATATTGGTCAAGCTTCGTCGAGCGCATCATGCTGTTGCCGCGAGTCCGTCTTTGTTCTGTGTCGGGAATCTCGTCCACAACACAACAGGCGGGTATTTTCGCCTCTAGTCCAGCTCGAGCGGTCCGTTTCGGCTATGGGGAGTCGTGCGTCACGCGTTCTCTGGCAGATCCTTGGCAGTGTCGCTGGTCTTGAGCCGACGGAGTCGACCAGGCAGTCCTTAGGTCACAGAAAGAGTGTGGATTCCGTGATGACCTCCACTGGCTCGGGCCATCCATTGGCCGTTCGAGGGCTCGCTGGTCTATCGTTAGATGCATCAATGACGGCGAGCTTTCTGTACCGTACCAGCTCAGCTGCTATGCTCGTGAGAAGCATTCGCCACTCCGCTGTGCGGGGAAGTGGATCGACAGATGCATCAGACAATCGCCGGACGGTCCGGGATGGCCGACTGGGACCGCATTTGCACACCGTTCAGTGCTTTGGCGCTTAACGTGACACGCCCGGAATCATGAAGAAGCTGGGCTGCAAAATCACCCTTCCTCCTGTTTCATCGTCGCGCTGCCGACCGGATTGCAACTCCGCGACTGCCTACGCGCTGGAGCCCGGTCAGACGCTGCCAGTGTTGGCAGGAGCTAGCTTCCCTTTGTGGTGCAATTTGTGGCGAACGATCTCAGTCGGTCAAGTCCCTCCAGATGCGCCGTTGGAACCTAGTTGAGCCGCTCCGCCCTGTCAATGTCGCCCCGCGCGTTGTGTCTCGTCTCGCTGTTGTCGCGCGCGCTTCGGCGTTCCAACGCAAAGCTGGTAGGGTGGGAGAAATCGCCATGGCCAAGACCTTGGCACAACCGATGCGGCACTCTGCTGAGCTTACAGCATAGCTCTGGATGTCCCGACGGGAGGCCACATGATCGGTGACGGTGATTCTGTGCGTGGTCAGCATGTCAAGACCCCCGCGCGCGCGTGACGTGGCTCACATGTCTGCCTCTGTTTCATACCGTACCGGCAACCCCACGCTATCGAAACAAGGTTACCCCAAAACCGCGGTTGGAATGTGCAGAGGCCGGTCAAACCGTCCCGATGTCTCCCGATCGCGCATCGCGCGTGAGCAGACCGAATTGAGCCGCAAAAGGTAAATGAAGGAAGGAACAAGGAAAAGGAAAGGAAAAGCTGGCTTGAAAATGGACCTAAAAAGAGACAAAAAAAGGGCACACAAAAGCTTGACAGATCGGTGCCATCGCAATCGGGTCAGGAGGTAATGTCCATCGGCTCTCTTCCATTACACCACAACTCCTCGACCTTCATCATTTAGATACCTTCCTATCCCACAAAGCGGACGCCAACACAGCACTGTAGAGTCACGATCATTTACATTGGACACATAAGGATATACATCAAGCGGATAAGAACGAAACGAAGCACAGGAAACGATGTATCGGTAATGACAGGGATTGTTCGAAGGTCCGTAGATGGATTGTGAGTTGAAGGCAAGATTGTGAAATGTTTGTGGTCCTTGAAATGACGAGGGCCAGTCAGAAGTTATGGCTCAGCGGTCGAGCGCCACCGAGATAGCCTCGCGGAACGACTTGCGGAACCTGTCGAGGCCGGGTGCTTTGCGAGCGGGGCGAGGTTCGCGCGGCAAGTACGGATCGGTGCGAGTCCTGCCGCGTCCATCGCCCTGGACTTGGACAGGATGGTGCTCCTCGGTATCACCAGCTGCCCATCTGCAGGCGATCTCCATCTGGCGGTTGCGCTTGCGACGGCCGTACTCGGAGAGCGAGTTGATGTCTCGCATGGTGGCCGGATCCAGCGCGCCCTCATAAGCCGGCATCTGATCCCCGTTGATCGACTGACGGTCGCCGTCAGGGCCGTGGTCATCCTCAGGCTGGAGAGCCGGAGGTGGGTTCGTCCAGATCTGCGCAAGGTCGTCGGACCCAGAGCCGACGGTCATGGCGAGGTGACGGAACCACGCAAAGAAGCTGAATACCGTCGGCGTCGCATCCGCAGCGCGGCGCAAGAAGACGTACCACGAAGGAGCCGCATCGTCGAGCATCTCGGCGATGCCGTTGACAGCATGCAGCGGGTCGACCACGCGCGCACGCAGGCCAGTGAGATGGTCGAGGAGCTTGCCGATGAAAGCCTGCAGATCCATAACCGCGTTTCCCATGCCTTTGACGCTGTGCAGCCGCCTGAGCTCCTCCATGAGCGGCTCAAACACTATCGAGAGCGCGTCGGCGATCAGGGGATCTTGCAGCATGCCACGCACCTGCGCGCCGTCGCGCTGAAGCGAGAGCAGACGCAAAGCGCGCTGCAGGTTCGTGATCAGGAGGTAGCCCGGCTCCTTGTGGTTGTTCTTCTTGTTGGCCGACGGCACCGTTTTGATGAAGTCCTGGTAGGCCTGCGTCGCATCCATCACGCGCTGCACCTCGACCTTGTTCAGCTTGGGCTGCTCCGAGCCACGCACGATGGCTGCAACCAGTGGCACTCCAGCCTTCTCGGCGTGCTGGCGGATGAGGCGCTTCAGGTCGCCTGGCGAGTCGACAAACACGCGCAGCTTCTGGAACATGACCTCGGATCCGATCGCTCGTCGCAGCTCGACGAGGTCCTCTTCGATGGTCTCGGGCTCGTCCTCGAGGATGACATGCAGCATCGCCTGCAGGAAGCCGCGTCGCAGGAACTGGTCCCTCCAGGCGCGCATCATCTGCGCGACGGGCGACTTCATCGTGAATGCGAGCTTCTTCCACGGGATCGATTCGTACACGTCTTGCACGCGGGCCAGGTTGGCGCGGGACTCGTCGCCGGCCACAAAGGTTCCATAGAGCCAGCGTGCAATTTGAAGGTTGCCCCACGAGACCATCTTCTGGTAGTTGAGGGGCAGACGCGCATAGTCGGGAGTCTCGCGGAGCGCATCGTACATCTTGAGGAAGCCGTCGCCTTCGACGCAGTCGAGCCAGATCTCGTCACGCACGTCGCGCAGATCGTGGACATCATCGCCTGCCTCGGCCGCATCGCGCTCGTGCTCCTGGCGGCGGTGCCTGTCCTCACGGCGGCGTTCCTGGATGTCGTCGAGGTCCGTGCGGCGCAGGTTCCTCTCCATGAATCCACCGATTGTGAGGAAGTTTTGCGTCTCTGCGGCATGGCCGGCCTCGCGGATCGAAAGAGCATCGCGGAGCCATGTTCGCAGCTTTTGACGACGAGCCTCAAAGTCCATGGCTCCAGCCTGGGGCGGAGGTCGACGCAGGGAACCTCTTGTCTCGAGGTCCGCGGGAGGCGGAGGCGGAGGCTGGCGGCGCTGCATGGATCCGGAACGGCTCATTGGAGCCACACGAGATCCATCGCTCGCTTCCTTTCGTCGGAGCGAGCCCGATCGATCCATGGGAGGCGCGTCTTTACCGCCGAGACGACGCAAGGAGCCTTTGCCCATGGAGAGGAGCGACTTTCGCGTCTTTGGTGTGGTCTCCTCGGGAGCGCCACGTGCGGCGCCAGCGCGCGAAGGGCCTCGCCTGGGCTGCAAAGTAGCGTCAGAACGGTCGCCGTCGTCGATCAGCTCGTCTGCAGTGTCTTCGAGAGCCTCACTGTCCTCATCGGCCATGGCGGCGTCCCTGCCCAACAGCGGTCGGCCGTCGCGCACGCCGGAGCTGTAGCGCCTTCGACCGTCCCGTCCGCCACCTCGAAGTCGTCGGCTGTCCATGCTGTCACGGCCAGGCGCGTCGATGGGCGACTTGTACAGTGCCGCCGAGCCGAGCCCGGCTGCGTTGAACTTCTCCGATCGAACCGAGCCGTACGGGCTGTCATCCTCCTCATCGGTCTCACCCTCGTCCGGACGACCACGCGTGCGAGGAAGGGGCTTGACGAATACGAATGGGTTGAGGTCCTTGGCGAGGTTGCGTCGGAATTCCTCAAAGTCGTTGTCGTTGCGGACCACGTACTGGTCGGGAGCATTCGGACGTCGGAGACGGATGATGTAGTCTCGCTCGGTCGGCGTGTGACGACGGATCCCGACGATGTCGACCTCGTAGCCACCGTACTTGAGACGGTCCAAAGGCTTGCGGAAGGCGTAGTAAGCCTCGGGTGGCAGGAGGTTCGAGGCCGGCCACGGCCAGGACTCCTTACCCAGGACCGCATCGTCCTCGAAGTAAGGGTCGCCAGGTCCGACGCGCAGGACTGCGGTGACGTATCGCGCAGCCCATTTTGTCAGCTGGCGACGAAGGGCGCCTGTCGTGGAGACGGCGCTGAAGGGTGTGCCGTCGCCTTCGCCATGACGATCGACCCAGGCGCTCAGCGAGCGCGTCTGCATGGCACGAAGAAGGGGCAGAATGCCGGTGAAGAAATAGGTGCGCGCAAGCGTCGCCTTGTCTGGCGGGCCGCCGACGTACTGATCCACCTTGTCCTCCGGGGCAACAAAGAGCGGGAAGGTGCAGAATGCGTTCTTGAAGAGGAAACGCAGCAGTGGCAGATCTGGGATGCTGGTCTGGTTGTACAGCGCGCCAAGCTGCTGGGGACTGCGACGGAAGACGGCTTCCTCGTCTTCGTCTTCGTCCATGGCGAGGAGGTCTTCGTCGGAGGACTCGTCAAAGTCGTTGATGCGCGAGTCCTCATCAATGTCGGAGAAGTCCTTGCGGGCACGGCGCGACGGACGCTGCGGCTTCTCGAGGCTGGTGAGCAACCAAGCGCGATCGAGCTCCCAGCGGAGTTCGCGAGCAGAGAGCTCGCGCAAGAAGTAGTGTGTCTGCTGCGGCGAGAGATCCTTGGTGAGCCAGTCGCCCTGGGAGCTAGCAGCGCCAGTGCGACCGGCATCGAGTGGATCTGCGACACTGGGCGCAATGCTCGGCGTGAGGAGGTAGTCACCTTTTCCTGGGGCAGGGATGTTTCGTCGGTAGCCAAGGTTGTCGTCCTCGTCCACAGGCGCAAGCTTCTCCATGCCGCGGCCACCTTTGGCCGTCTTGGACGTCTTGGACCTTCGACCACCCGCGACTGCAGCGGCAGCGACTGGTGTCACGGCCGTGGCGGCGAGACCCAGCTGCGCGTAGCCGCTCTTTTCGCCCACAGGCGCCACCGTCGAAGGTGGACCAGCCTCATCGTCAGCCAAATTGAGTTCGGATCCTTCCGTGGCCGAAGGGGCGGCGGCAAAATCCCTAGTCAGGAGCGGCTCGGCCGCAGGAACGGGCGCGAGGGCTGGCGGGGCATCGGCGACACGCTGCAGCGGAGCGCGATCCGCGTCGCTGAGCTCGACGACCTCGGCTTGCGGTTCGTCAGCAAGATCATCGGCGCCTGTGCCCTTCTTCTTGTTCTTCTTGTTCTTTTTCTTCTTCTTCTTCGCGTCGGCCTGTGCATCGGCAGCATCATCCTGGCCTGTAGCGACGGCAGCTGCGGCGGCCAAGCCACCCAGACCGGCGCCAATTGCAGCAGGTGCGACCAGAGCAGGCGCGGGGGCAGCCCTCTCCGTGGCTGCATCGTCGTTGATGACGTACGGAAGTTCCGAATCCTCCTCACGCGTTGCAGCTCCATCGGCAACAGAGCCAGAAGCAGCGCCATTGTTGCCAACAAGATCGGATGCCTTGCTGCTCTTCCTGCGATTCCTCCTCGGCAGAAGCGTCGCATCAGAGATGGATGCAGCGGGCTCGACAGGAGCGGCAGGAGTTGCAGTCGTGGTCGAATCGGTCGTCTGACCTGCCTCTTTGGAGGCGGTCGCGCTATCCGTCAGACCAAGGGCGGAGGCTATGGGATCATCCTTAGGAGGCAATCCGTTCTTGTTCTCGCGCAGCGCATCAAAGCCGATCATGGCGGCGAGGCCACCGAGGGCGCCACCAGCAGCGGCACGCAGATCCATGCTTGGCTTTCGGGACCGCGACATATTTTCGTCGTCGATCTCCTTGTCTCTGACGGATTGCATGGACGGACGCTGGCTTGGGACGACAGCATCGGTGTGGCTGAGCGGACCGGAGAGCGGAATGAGGGGGGAGGAGGGAGGGATGACCGAGGCGGTGTCGCTGTTGTCGAGCACGCTGGGCTGGACGCTCTCTGCAAGCGATTTGGATCGTACATGGGGCTCGTTGGTGGAACGAGCCGCGTAGGGATCCACGAGCTCTGGCGATCGAGCATTCTCGGCCTCTCGCAGCGCGATCGGGGTGGTGATGCGCGGAGGCACATCGGAGACCACGACGGCAGAGCCATCTCTTGTGCTGCGATCGGTGGTGACGGTCGAAGGCGGGCCGCGACCGCGGAGTCGGGACCCCTGTCTGGCTGTGCCGAGCTCGCTGTCAAAGTCGTCATCGAAGCCGCCACGGCCCGAGTTGCTAAGAGTGCTGCCACGCGCCGAGGATCGGGCTGCGCTGGCAGCTACACCGGACGAGACGGCGGCTGTGGCAGCACCCCTTCGGAAGAAGGCGCGGTCCTTGGAGCGGGTGGAGAGTTCCGACTCGGGGCGCTTGACCATGCTCTTGCGGCTGCGAAGCTCGCGCACGGCGCCATAGGAGCGACCGAGGACGACGTCAGCGTTGGCTCCGTCGCGCGACTGGCTGAGCTGGCCGTTGGAGTCCTTGGGCTTGCGTCCGAGACGCTTGAGCCTACCGAGGACGCCTCCTTTGCGGCGGCTTGCCTCGTCCTTGAGTGCCCAGTCCTCTTCCTCTGGGGCGAGCTTGTTGGAGCGCGAGTAGGCGCGGGGTCGGCCGCGCGGGGTGGCAGCCAGATTGCTCCTGCTGCGGTTGCGAGGGGTGCGAGTGCCGCGCTCGTCGTCGTCGTCGTCACCATCTTCATCATCGTCCTGCTCGGCCAGTTGAGGACTGCGAATGGCTGGAGCAGGACGCAGTGACGAGCGCGAACGGTTGGAGCGCTTGGAGCGGTTGGAGCGCGCCTCTGTGCGCTCATCTTCGTCATCTTGTTGCTGCGCAACGTCGTCGTCGTCCTCGCCATCGACGTCTTCGGCTGCTGTGACGGCGTTCTCGTCGGTCTGGGTCACAAAGCCCTGGTCGTCGTTGTCGCTGAAGAAGTCGTCCTGATCGGTCTCTCCCTCACTGACGAGACGTGCGGGTCGGGCTCTCTGGCCATCGCGAGTGGGAGAAAGGGTGTCGGGGTCGCGGCCTTTTCGATCCGGACCATTAGAGCGCGATCGATGTCGGATGCCCGGGCGTGCCGAGCGGTGGCCGGGCTCGACAAAAGGTCTTCGCATCTTCGTCGCTGGTAGATGCTAGTGTCGTCTGTACCAGAAATGCCTCACGACAGTGCGGACGCGGTTACACGGGTGGTCGGGGTATTACCGCACCTTCAGATGGCGGAGGTGACGAGGGTATCTTTGGGACAAGGAGTGTTGGCGTTGGTGGTGGTGATGGAGGAGGATGAGGAGCACGAGCTCTTCGTGTAACTGCGGCGGCCAACCAAGTCTGAAAGGGACGGCTGACAGGGCGGATGGAGAGCGAAGGACTGACTACTGGCAGGCACTAGCGCAGAGAAGGGGCCGATCGAGCTGCGCACCTGTCGATGTTTCGCGATGGAGAAATGGCCCGTCGGACCTGATGGTGCCCATAGATCGATGGGAGCCGAAAGTGGTGCGGTGCGGCTGGTGCTGCTGCTTCTGCTGCTGCCAAGGCGTAATCGCGAAAGCGGACGTTCGAGAGCGGATGTCGAAAACGGAAATGCGCAAAAGCGGGCGGCGGGTGCCAGAAGTGGTGCTTCACATTGGAATGGACGTCAGCTCGCCTCTGTCTCGCTTGCCTGCTTTCCTCGACTCGACTCGCGCTCGCTAGGCGCTTTCAACTTCGCCTTTCCGCAGACGCCTCGCTTGGTCGCTGCACGGCAGTGCAGATCGCCGCGGCTCGCTTGCTCCACAAAAATTCCCCCTCCTCCCCAAGCTCCTCCACACTTTGGGCGATGCACCGAATCGAGCGAGCTGAGCTGCGTCCGGCTGAGGCTGTGAGCAGAAGGAAGGCGACGCTACGCACACACAACGCCTGTCTTGCGCCGAGGCAAAGTAGAGACAGCAAACAGAAAGCGATCAAAGTCCGACCGGAAGAAGAAGAGTTTGGATGGATTCCTGGTTGGAAGCGTGGGGGCTACCGAGATTGCTCGCCTACAAGGTCGTGTGCGGTGCAGTGCAGTGCAGTGCAGTGCCGCAGTGGCCGAGCCAGGCTCGTGCTCGCATATGACGGGGAGGGTACGGCAAGCCGAGCATGGCTCGCTTTTGCTTGCTTGCCATCCCAGCATCCCGGCGACGCGCGATTGGATCGACAAGCGAAGGACCCTACGGATCGACGGGCATCCTGAAAATCAGCGTGGGTCCAGCGAGGCCCGAATTCCCACGATGGCCATCCTCTGCCTCACGGTAGGCTCTTCGTCCGGGTGTGCACCGTAGGCTACCAACGATGGCGGAATGCGGAAGTGGATTTCTGCAAGCTTGCTCTCACAATGCGAGCTACGGACGCATTCGAGCGGATTTGGAACTCGTCTGCCTCCGAATCTGCCAGGTGACGTTGAGGCGACATATGGTTGGAACGCGGCTCGAGCGAGCACACGGATCAAGCCTCTTGCTCACGGGACGGCACGTGGAGTCGAAATCGAGAATCCGACCTTGGCTCTGCGAGGGATTTTTTTTGTAAATTTGGCTGTTTAGACTGTCGATCCCACATCTTCACCCGAAGCGGACGAATGCGGGCCCGCTCTGTATCCCTTGGTCCGACTTGACCCGACTGAAGGCACTCGTTGGGAGGTGTTTGCGGTTATGATCACGCACTCGCTTGTCTTTGCATCTCACGGCGCACTTCGCAAGCACACGATTCTGATGGGAAAACGATATTGAGCGCGCTACGTGCAAGCATGTTGTTGCGACTCGATATCGAGGAGAGATAAGAATACAAGAGACCAAATGCAAGCGAAACAATGTAAACAAGTGCTGCCTAAGCATTCGAGGCCGTGTGAGTGGGGTATCAAGATAACGGGTTGGGTGGTATGCTAATATGAACTGCGTGCCAGATGCTGGCGCAGGCGTGGGTTTCCATGACGGGCCGAGATCACTTGGGTTGGGCTCAGCGGTTCCAGATGCGAGAGAAGGAGCGACCGTTTCGCGACATGGGTCTCGAGTCTGCATCATCTTGCTCGCCACCATCGGCCGTGCGCGCACCGGCGGGCTTCTTCTTGCCAAAGCGTGAGCCGGCGCGCACGAGGAGCGATCTCCGCGGCTTGCTAAAGTAAACGCCGACGTCCTTGTCTGCCGTGGCGTGGAGCTGCGCAGGGGCGAGCGAGATGTGGTGCTGATCTGATGCGGCCGAAGTCTCCGAATCGGAGCCCGAGTCACGCTTGGCAAGGAGCGGCATGTCGGCGAGCATGCTGTCACCGGCGTAAGCAATCTCCAGCGCCTTGAGACCGGCGTTCTTCTCTTCAGCATACATGGCGGGCAGCGTGTTAGATGCCACAATGCCTGCCGTTGGCGCTTGCTTTGGTGCTGGCGCGCGAGACTCCTCCTTGCTCGGTGCGGCGGCGGCGGCGGTGGCAACGATGGGCAGTGGACGACCCACGTCAAATGAGGTGCGGCCGATGGTGTCGCGCCCGTCGATCCAGCAGTGTGCAGTGCCTTCCGACTTGTGACGCACAGTGTTGATGCGCTTCAAGCGCCAATCGAGGTACGAGAGCTTCTCGCTCGTAAGCGAGCCGCGTGGTGGCGGCGGTCCGGACTTGTCGTCGAAACGGTGGCGGCGCGCCGATTTGGATGTATACTCGTCAGCAACAGCGGCGGCGGTGGCCTTGGCCTTGGTATGCGCCGCGCCCGCATTGTTGCTGCGCGAGCGCCCGACCAAGACGGTCAGAAGCGATTTTGTCATGGTGAACTCGCGATCCTGCATCTTGAGAGATGGAGGATGGGTGGCCGCGATAAGTGAAGAACCCGGAAACTGGGCCTGCTGCGAATGTGGATGCCTCGCCTGAGCGGGTGGATCAGAGTACGATGGCGGAAATGGAGTGGCGGTCGCAAAGGTAGGATGCTGTCGTTACGTGGGACGCGGAGCGATAACTGGTCGTAAGTGACGAAGAAGGACAAGGATGGGAGGTGGCGAGCACGAAGGGAGACGTCCAAAGTATATATTCTCGCGGCGTGTGTGGGGTCGGCTCGGCTGCTCAACTGTCGAGGCGTCCATGCAACAGAATACGAGAGGGCCTGGCCCCAAAGCTCTAGGTGCAGGGGAAGGGCAGCAGAGCGGCCAGCACGCCAAGTCGACGCTTGGCAGGGCGAGGCGAGCAAAGGGCGCGCGCTTCAAGCGTCGACAGGGTTCACAACTCCGCTGGATGCCTCCTCTTGTTTTTTGCTGGAACGCCTCCAGGGTAGAGGAAAGAGTCTGGTGCTGTATTGTGAAGCGAAGCGGAGCTCCAATTTGGCGAATTGAGGGGATGCGCAAGGACCCAAAAGAGGTGCGCGGCTGCAGGAGCTGCGGGCGGTTGGGTTGGTGGATGTCTCGTCGCCGTCGGCGTCCCGTTAGGCTGGGTGGCGGACAGACAGGGACGGACGGGAGCCGCCAGGAGCGGTCAGTGGCCGTGGACCTTGGACACGGGATGGCTGTGCTTAACCACCGATTGGCGTCAGGGCGCGGTCCCACTCCAGTCGGTCGCAGCAAAGTTATTGTCAACAGCATTGGCGTGGCAAACGTTGTTCACACCGACACAACATCAAGGCATCTGATTGGGTCCAAGGCACGGCGAGGGGAAACTCGAGAGGGAGCCCCACTCGCCACGCGAGGGTGACCGGCTCTTGTCTGGCGTCTCGCCTAGAGGGCCTCCATGCACTGGTCCTGCACTAGGCTCGTGTGTGGGGGTGAAGGGGGGCAGCGCAAGAGACAGCACACGAGAGAGAGAGGGAGAGAGAGCCAGACACGGGATCGTGTCTCTGATGCGACGCCCAGGTGAGGGCGAGCGCAGGCGACACGAACTTTGATCAAGTCGGGCAACGCACGCGAGCCCACTTTAACGTACGCCGGCAGGCTACGCGCGTCGAAGCGAAGCCACTCACTCCCGTGGCGAGGGAAAATGAAAGAGGCAGAGACCAGCGGCGAACGACGCGGGCAGCACGCAGCGGGCTCGGTGAGGCAGGCTGCCTGTCTCAAAAGACTCCTGTGGCAGCTGTCGAGTCTAGAGCCGTCTTGAATTCGATATTGTGCGTCTGTAATCGCCCGGTCAAAAGTGCAGCGCGAGCCGACTTCATGCATGCACCTTGGCGCGGGAAAAAGGGAATTTCAAACGTCAGAGCGGCGCCCTTTTGGAGCTGACCGACGGGGCCTAGCCTCGTCGCTCGCCACTTTCACAGTTAGCCGACCGGCAACATCCGACCCCTGCCCCGCAACCCTAGAGCAGAAGCACAAGCAGAAGCACAAGCAGAAGCACAAGCAGAAGCACAAGCCCAGGTACGCCGAGGCTATTCCACATCCATTGCCGCACCGGGTCAGCAGTCTTCTGCACAGCGGTACTGTATCGTCTCAGTCGTCACTGATCCACGTCGTGTTTGATCGACCAGATTAGGAAGGCGGCAGCCGGTGCCACCTTGTCAGGCCGTGTTGGGCTGCGAGGGGCTCTGCATGGTTGCCCGCACGAGACAGCTGGCGGGGCACCAAATGTTCTGTCGTGGCCAAGCTCCGACCATCACTGCGTGTCGTTTTGACTCGCTTCGACACGACGGGCGCCCTTTGCTGTGATTCGCCAACATGTGATCATGTTACCGTGGTCGTGTCTCACACACCAAGGTTGCGTGCAACGTGATCAACCGACTCAGTGCCATTGCAAAACAGCGACGATCGTATCCCGATACGACTTTTGCAAACACGTCCGCCAAGCCCAGTCTCTCGAGACAAACATAGCTTTCAGTTACCGACACCAACAACGCCCCGCCGCACAGCATACCCGCCGGGTAACCGCCGACTTCCGTGATCCGCCGTGGTCGATCTCAGCAGGCTCTCTGGTCTTCCTCGAGTCGAAACATTCATTCATCGGCGATCGCCGTTCCCCACAGCCGGGGCCTTCCATGAGAAAAGAAATGAAGATCTTCACTGGACCTTTATCATCCAGCACAAGTGCGTTCAACCACGTGGGTGAGGGCCGGCTTGCTGTTCATCGGGATGTCCGATCCGCCGATGGGAATTAGAGACTTGCGAGTGGCACCTCTGGTCGAGCTAACATGTCAAAACATGAGCATTCGGCTGGTCCACCCGCCCGACACAAACAGGAGATGTGACACTGCCCCTCTTCCTGGGCAGAGTCGATGGACCGAGGGGCTGACATGCCATATGTACGTGGCATTCTTGGTGCACCCCAAAAGCACGCGCGCCGTCGCTTAGCGAGATCTGCTGGCGAGCTCTTCTTTCGATTTTTCTTTGGCGACTCGGCGCGAACTTCGGCACTGCAACGGCCTGCGCAAATCCACACGGTCGCTGCAGCCAGGCGTCGTTGCGCCTCCTGTCAGCCTCTGCCACCGCCTCGGCCTACGCCTCCAACCGCCGCCTTACCGCCTAGGTGACTCGCACTCCCACCGACGCGCAGCCGTCACGCTCGTATCGTCAGCCCTCTCGCATCACTTGGCAGACAGAGTGAGGTCGTGAATCAAGAATGACGTCGATCATGTTGTGTTCATCGTGCGAGTCGTGTTGTGACGAGATGGTCCTTGGAGCTGGAGCTGGAGCACATTTCTGCGATTTGAGGGTCTTGCGCTAGCAGCTTCGGCACGGCGACATGTCTCTCGCAAAAAAAGGGATCGACGCGACATCCTCCTGTCAAAGAAAGGAGACGTTGCACCTTTCAGCTCGTCGCTGCCAGCTGGCGGCCGTTGACAGCTTTCACCTCGCTTCGGTACAGCTGCAACTCTCGAGCAAGGCTTTGCATCTCCCAGCTCGCCTCGTGCGACGCAAACGCAGCAATGCTGCTCGCCGATCGGCATCCCTTGCGTATGCAGATCTCTCACTGCCCATCCGCGCTGCCGCTCGCCGCCGGGTCGCGGACGCCCGCTTCCGCTTGTCCTCATCCTGCAGGCGACTGCGCACTGGCACAATTCTCTTCCGCAGCCTGTGCGTAGATGCGAACAACGGCGGTGCCTGCGCTTGAATCCACGGCAACAGGTCTGCGCACACAGGTCGCCTCTCGTCGGCTTCGCTTGTGCAAAACGGCTGCAGTGCCACACCGAAGCGCTCTCGTGAGCTTGAAGGCCGAGCTGCACAGCACCAAGTCGCCGTGGCACAGCGCATCGCTGCGCCTTCCGTGCCAGCCGACCGCAGTGCCTGTGCCGAGCATATGGGCTGTGCGCTCCAGTATTGCGCTGATCGTCCAGACCAGGCTTGTTTGTCGATCATGCCTGTTTCGTGTCTGAGCAAAGGATCGTCGCCCTGCTCTGCCCCTTGCGCCGTGGATCCCCAAAGCTCCTCCCCTGCTACTGTCGCCGTGTCGCCCCCGCAACTCACCCCTCCCTACCAATCGTACATATCCTTTCCCTCCCAGACGCCGCTCGTTCCCGCTCTTGCCTCCATCTCCTCTCCCTTCCAACCCAACACCCCAGCACCAACAGCCATTCCTCCCCTTCATCCTAGAGTTCAAGCTGGTCTTGGCATCTAGATTCCTTTCCATACTTCTCCACCTCTCCTGCTTTCCACCTCCGCATCCTGCACCATCACCTTATCGCCCCGTCTGCCATTTGTTTTGATCGCCGTGATCCGCTCTGCGACTCTCTTTCATTCTCGTTCCTGGTGTCCTAAGTTTGACGTCTCTCCTGATCATCGAGGCTGCTACCATCGTCTCTCCATCTCCGACCTTCCACACATCACCAACTTTCTGCACAATATGAAGTCATTCGCCACCTCGCTCGCGCTTGCGGCGCTCGTCGCCAGTACCGCCATGGTCTCGGCTTCCACCATGGACCAACCTGACGTGCCCGATGTTGTTCGACGACACGCTCACAAGCGTGCGGCTCACAAGAGCTGCTCGGCTTCAGGCCATTCCAAGCACAAGTCCAAGAAGCCAGCGGCCGCAGCCCAAAACTACAAGTCCTCTGGCTCCAAGTCCAAGTCCAACTCGCAGTCCGACTCCAACTCTGACTCGTCCTCATCCTCGTCCTCGTCATCCTCCTCGAGCAGCAGCTCGGCCAACGGCGACACCTCGGGCGGCAAGATGGGTCTGTGCTGGGCCAACCGCGACGGTATGCCCATCGACAACTTTGATTTTGGCTCCGTCTCGTGGTTCTACTCGTGGGACTCGACGCCCGGCTGGGACAGCGCGCCCGTCGACAAGCTCATGTACTGCCCAATGCTCTGGGGCTGGAAGAACACCGACTCGTTCAAGAAGAACGTCCTCGACAATCTCGACGCCAAGTCCAACCAGCACAAGTGTGCCATGGCCATGAACGAGGTCAACCAAAAAGGCCAGTCCGACATGAGCCCGCAGGACGGATGCAAGCTCATCGAAGAGTACCTCCTTCCCCTCAAGAACAAGGGCTGGTACCTCATGGGTCCCTCCACCACCAACGCTCCCGACGGCAAGGTCTGGTACCAGAACTTCAAAAAGGCCTGCCCCGACACCTTCAACAAACTCGACTCCATCGCCATCCACTACTACGGCACCTCGAGCGACGACTTCAAGCAGTACCTCCAGGACTGGCACCAGACTTTCGGAAAGGACATCTGGGTTACGGAGTTCGCTTGCACAGATTTCAACGGCGGAGCTCAATGCGACAAGAACAAGAGCAATGCATTTGCTACCGAGATGGCCAACTTCATGAATGGTCAAGATTGGATCAAGGGTTGGGCACCTTTTGCCGTCATCCAGAACCTCCAGGGAGTCAGTGAGACTCAGCGTTTGAGCAACGGCAACAACCCCACTGCACTCTACCGCACCTACGCCAACTCCTGAGCTTTGACTCATGGCATCTGGCTCGGACTCTCCTACCTTTCAACGCCGCGGCCCGGTGCCGCTCGGCGTCGGTTTCGTCTTCATCTTCACGCGCCCTGCTGCTTGCCGCGGGCTTGTTCGTTTGCATTCTCATGTTCCACATGTTCCGTTCCGCCTTATCACTCACAGTCTCTGAACGTCAAGCATACTGTTGGGACTGCTGAGCAGTCCTCATCTTGTCTACTTTCTGCGCTTTGTGCTTTCCGCTTTTTGTCGTCCGGTGGAGTGTTCGAGCTGTCTTGTATTTTCAGGTCATCCGATTCACTCAAGGTTTAGGAAATCTTGTTTTGCAAGTGTCGACGAGAGCCTCTAGCAATCTGACTGGGGTCTCCTCCTTCCCTTGACCCGGGCAAGGAACACGAGATACGAGCCGCCATGCATCACGTCTTCTTGGAGCTAGAAGCTCAAGCTCACAGTGCACATCATTCGTCCCGCACCTATCGTTCTGCACCTGTCTTCTCGCCACTGTTTCTTTCGTCCGCAAACGTCGTTCTGAGGTTCTCGTATAGTCCGCACCAATGGGTCGGTCCGCAATCGCCGTTCTGTCATCGTCCCGCAACTGTCGTTCCGCACATGTCGTCCCTGTCGTTCCACGAACTGCAATCTCTTTCGTTTCTGTGGTTCCGCACTTGCTCGTTCCCGCACCTGTGAGTTCGCAAACTGTCGACCCGCAGCTCTTGCTCAGTACGAAAGCCGGCGTCTGATCCGCAACAAACGCCTGTCAAGAAAAGAAGTGGCCCTTGACACCACTCTGAGACAGGTCTTATTTGCAACTGACGGCTCGGGCATCATACAAGCATTGATAGTGTAGGGGTATCATGAGTCGTTGCCACTCATCGCTTCTCTGAGGCGTGACTACCGATTCGACTCGACCGGGGTTCGAGTCCCCGTCAATGCATTCTTTTTTGATTTTTGCCGCCCCAATGGATCAGTAGACCCTGAGGGCTCGGTCTCTTTTTTTGGGTGTGTGGAGCTGCAGCTCACGTTTCGTCTTTCGACCACCACCAAGCTCATCTACGGCCGCTGAATCGGCGCCACATCAGGATGGCCAAGAGCAACGCGCGGAGGGCTGCCGAGGCCGGTGGGACCACGTCCAAACCCGTCGCGGGAAAGGGTGCTGCTGCTAAGGGAGCTGCAGGCTGGGTGGTCCCCAAGACGGTAGCACATCCGGAACACCACCACACGCTCAATCATCTCGACCAGGTCGCCACGTTCTATTCCGTGCTTTCGGCTGCTTTCGATGGAGAGCAAGGTGTCGGGATGGTAGGACTGCAGGGCGAGATGGTCCGGTCGGCACGGACGTTATCACGCAAGGCGGTGATCCGGCTGGATACGTCGGTCAAACGAAGTGCATGCCCAAAGTGCAGCACGGCGTGGATCGAGGGGTTGACCCTAGCCGTCAGGTGCAAAGCCTCGGGTCCGCACGACCATGTGCTGAAGAAGCAGTGCAAAGTCTGTGGGACGAGTGTCAGGATCCCAGCTCCCAACGCGATCGACACTACAGCACACACGAGGATCGATGACGAGCCTCAGGAACAAGAGGCTGAGGAATGCGGACTTGGAGACCAGGGCAAGGTGGAGAAGAAGCCGCGGCTGTCGCAGAGACAGCGACGCCACGTTGCAGCACTTCAGCGGGACCTCATGAACGGTAGCGAGCCGTCGACTAGCCCGCGACTATCCCGCCGCAAGCGTAGTCAACTTCGTCAAGCTCGCCTCTCCCGGAAGCCGGAAGCCGCACAACTACCGGCGCCTTCAAAGCCGCGCTCCGCGCCCAGGACCAGAGCCAACGCCGCCATCGACGCACGAGCTCCGTCACATCATAAAGCTCAAAATGCAGTATCGGACGCTGCGGAGCCGTTCGACGCACAAGTCCGGGTGAACCTACCACAGTTCAATGACCGAGTCGCCGGCACAGGTTGGGACGATGCGCTTGTCACACTATCCTCGCTGCCGTCCTCGACCGACAGTCAAAGCCTGCAGGTGTACACTGCAGCAGCACGCGCGCGGGGAGACCATATGGTCGTGCGTGCCATCGGCAAAAACGGCTCCCTCGGCCCACAACTGCCCTAGCAACCCTCTAAAAATGTCCGTCACTTTTATACCTCAGTCTAGCACTGCAATCGTACACACAACAAAGCTCGAAGTTGAAGGAGCATGCAGACCGTGTCTTTGATGTGATCAGGAGCGCGTGTCTTGGGGGATAGACCGAGTAGATTAAGACAGGACCGGAAGCGGGGTGATGGGGAAGACTGAAAGGAGAAAAGACGAGATCCAAAGCGAGCCGGGGTGTGCAGCTTGACTGTTAATAAACAAGAGAGATACCTAAAGGGGGAACGAGATGGGGGTGCGCGGATCAGCGCAAGGCAAAGTCCAAGATGAAGCGGGGAGGATGCCGCGGGGTGATCACATGACGATGCACTTGGAAGGTTGTGGCTCGGGGCCGCCCTCCTGGGTGCCCTGCTCGGTCTCGCCGAGCATGGCCTCGAAGGCCTTTGCGACGTTGGCGTTGTGACGCGCGCTGACCTCGATCCAGGCTGCCTTGAGCTGCGAGGCGAGCTGCTTGCCTTCGGCCTCGGACACCTGACGCTGGACGTGAAGATCGCTCTTTTGGCCGACGATGACGCAGGGAACGGACTCGGTGCCGGTGTAATTGAGGATCTTGTCGTGCACGGTCTGGACCATGTCGAAGCTGTTGCGCGAAGCGATGCTGTAGACGAGCATGTAGCCGTGGATGCCGATGGCGTGTTTGGAGTTGAGGATCGAGTATTCATCCTGGCCTGCGGTGTCGATGATGTCGCAGTCATATTCCTGGCCCTTGTGTGTGATGGTCTTCTGGAAAATGTTCTCGATGGTGGGGTAGTACGAATCGACGAATGCGTCCTCGACGTAGCGCACGATCAGTGACGACTTGCCTGTAGGTGCACGCAGAGGGAGAAGGAGAGATGGTTTTGGTCAGCTTCTGCACGGTACGCCGTCAAAAACAAGGTCTACGGATGCTTACCGACGGAGCGCGAGCCGAGGACGGCGATCTTTCTCTTCTTGCGAAGGGTGGAGCTGCCGGGAGCGGACATGTTGGCAAAGAAAGGCGAGCTAAGTGAGGCACGCGGGGTAGGACTGGATGCGAGAGCCTTGACGAGTAGAGAAGGGAATAATGCGATGCGATTGTGGTGTCCTCGAGCACGAACGAAGGATGCTAGGGATTGTGGAGCGAACGAGGGCTAGCGCTAGGTGATGAAGCGAGTTCGGGTGGAGTGGAGGCGTCGTCGCGATGGTGCGCGGATTGACGCGGACTGAAACGAAGGTGCGCCAAGTAGAGGGTGCGTGTTGCGAGCACCGGCGTCGATTCGGATGTACGTACGAATGCTGTGTGGACGCAAACGGACGGATGGCGAGGAGAGGGAAGCAGTGATGGCGGCGAGCGAATTGAAGGGTTGATACGGAGGAGAGGTGTTTCTGTCTTGTCGTCTCGCGCCTGCATTGGGGCAGCTGCAGGCGAAGTGGTAGCCGAACACCGCAGCGAGAGCATCTGCCCGAGCTGGAGCAGCTTGGACAGCTTCAGAGTTGGTGCGGGCGCCAGAGCTCCTCTTCACAAATTTGTGCGGAGGTCAGACGCAGCTGCGCCCATCTGCCCTCTTGCGTCCGGCTTTTTTGTTTTTTAAATATTTTTCCCCTTTCCTCTTTTGCTGGCTCCATAGCGCTGATGGGCTTGGCCAACGACCGTGTACGAATTGGTCACGGCGCATCGCGTTTGCTGCCAGCCAGGTTTGGTATGTGCGCGGGCGTGTTCCGTGGTTCGAGCCACAAAGCAGCGTGACGATTGTGGCTTTGCACCCCACCTCTTCATCCTTTGGATCTGCAATGCATGCTCTGCACTGGGATCAAATGATGATACAATGGCATGGCGCGGAACAGCCGATGAAATGTGGGTGCTCATGAGACCATTTCGCAGCTCGTCGCCTGGTGCGTCAGCGACAGCAAGATTGAGTTCGTGTTGGAGCACCGAGAGTGGAGAGCGAGGAGGAGAGCGAATGGCTGTTGATTGCTCCAGGGTTCGCATGGGCTTCGGAGCAGGAAATCATGGAATCCAAGCGAGATGTACGCCAGTTGGCCCGGATGAGCCGCCTTGCTGCAGACGCTGCATCTCGGACCGGCCCTCGCCTCGTGACGCCGCCGCCGCCGCCGCCGCCACCACAACCCCGACCTCCTCCTCCGCTGGCTCCCGCTACCGCTGCCGCTGCCGCTCGTGCACGCAGTACGAGCCATGCCGGACGGCTCCATTGCATGGCAGCTCGAGATGAGAATGAGCTATTGCTGCTGCCTCTGCAATCCCGCAGGATGAGAGACCTACAGCTGAAAATCAAAAATGAGCTCGAAACAACATGGCTTCAGTTCAGGGTCCAGTGCAAGCTTTTGATCAGCCTTTCCAGCCAAGTTTTGCCGCGCTAGCCGCGCAGGCTGTCTTGCAAAGACAAGGCGGAGACTGGCACGCAATCATTGCTCGTCCATCACGGTCAGCGCTCATTCCATCCATTGTGAGCTGCGACAGTGAGCCACTGGGCTCGCTATCTTACCAGGGACGCGCGAGTCGCAGCGGGTCTTCCGACCATGCCAAGCCAAAAACTAGGGTGACGCGCGACAAAAGCACACCTGAAACCACTGCTCGGCGTCTCGTCCAGGGATGGAATTCAGTCTTCGGTCGTGCCGAAAAGCCTCCACTCTCAGTCTATCGATAAGCTTGCGTGCTCCCCCGCTGTTTCAGTCAAAAGCATGCCTGGCCGTTGCAACAGCTGTCTCCTTTGACGGCACTCTGCCAACCTCGCTCGTTCTAAGCCAATGTTTCTCGGCTTTAGGAACTCGGAGTTGACTGGACCCTGAGCTCGTTGGGTTAGTCACCAGCCAAACGTCACTCGCCGGATTTCAGCGTCAATTTCCGGTCGAAGCAATCACGCACGCACGGACGCACCCTGCAGGCTCTCTTCCACCGCACATCTGCGTGGCTTCCACCTCCGACTTCCAACGCTCCACCCGCTTCAATCCTGGAATCGACATGCTGCCGGAAGGGCATAATTGAAGCTGGCACAGCTCTACGAACATCGGAAGCACGCCGAGCCAACCAAGTCTTGTGCGTTGCTCAGCCGTCGCCATGCCGAGCCCAAGCTCAAGCTCCTCCGGCCCATCCCGGCATGCATCGCGGCACAGCAAGCCTCCGCTTGAATCGTCTACAAGTGCACAGTCGGAAAACCGGTTGGATCCGAAGAATCAATCCAGGAAACACCTTCGACGACACCTTCAGCAGCAATGCCTGCAGCCATCCGGCTTGGCTCGTGCCTCTGCCTCGAATTCGCGTGCGTCAGCCTGGCTCGAGCTACTTGACATCTCGCCTAAGCGCATCTATTCGCCTGCACAGCGCACCCCAAGCATCGTCGCCGACACTCTCAACTCATCTATTCCTTTGGACAAGGACGGCTGGCAGTTGGCCGGCAGCGAGATACTCGGACACACTTCCCCAACAGACAGCAACCCAGGTTGCAATGAAGATGCACCTGCTGCCAGCGCTGCACAATCCAAAGCATCGGAATCAGAGTGGAAGGTCGTCGAGTCGAAAAAGACCAAGCGACGCAAAGGAGGCCAATCCACACCCTCTCAGTCTCCTACGGCATCTCCTAGGCCAGCACAATCTCCAAACCCGAGCACTGGGCATTGTGACACATCATCCCCGTCAAGCCCCTTCATGTCTTCGCAGCCAGCAGACATATCTGTTGCCGCCACACCAAACAGCGACACACTGTCTCCCGGCTCTCCCTCGCCTTACCAGCCCCACTTTCCGAATCTGTCCGAGAGAGATGTGGAGCAGGTAGCCAAGGACGTGGAACGCAGCTTCATCGGACCAGCCTTCAAGAGTGTGTTCAAGTCCAACGCCGAAAGTCAGGAGGAAAGGTCGCTCCGCCGAAAGCAGCTCACACATCTCGTCCTGAGCATCCTCTCCCGCCATCCTACCTTGCATTACTTTCAAGGCTACCACGACATTCTCTCCGTAGTCCTTCTGACGCTCGCCTCGACTTCACCACTCGCTTCGGCCTCGCATCTCTTCGCCAACGACGAAGAGGAGGCGCTCGTCGAACTGGTTGCCGAGCGTCTTAGCTTGCACCTCATCCGCGACAGCATGGCGCGCGACCTGCTTCCCATCATGGGCCAGCTCAAGGTCCTCGGCAACCTGCTGCGCCTCTGCGATCCACCACTCGCCGAGCTCGTCGATCGTGCCTCGCCGCTACCGTTCTTCGCGCTGCCGTGGCTGCTGACTCTGCTCACGCATGATGCACCCAACCTTGCCGTCATGCAGCGCGTGCTCGAGTTCGTCATCGCTTACGGGCCAGCATCGGCGATCTACGTGTGCGCCGCCGTGGTCAGGTCGCGGAGGGAAGAGATCCTGGCTATGGATCCAGACGAGCTGGAGGATCCGGCGATGCTCCATGCGATACTGAGCAGGCTCGCTCGCATCGTGGCGGATGGAGACGAGCAGCGACTCGAGAAAAGCGGATCCACAAGCGGTGCGGAGGAGACGAGCATGTATACCGATCCCGACGTCGAGCTGCCGAGTCTGGCGTCCGACCGGGCGCTCGCAGCCTCACATTCAGAAAAGGAAGAGCCCAAAGATAGCGGAGTCACGATCTCGTCGCTGCTGCAAGAAGCGGTGCGGCTGATGCACCGCTTCGAGCTCGACTCAGCCGACGTCGGGGCGCACACCATCATGGGGCCCAAGAGCGTGTTGTTCACATGGTCCTCGACGTTTATGCCCGCCGAGTCTCCTCATGACATCGAGTGGACAGAAATGGACGCTGCTGCAGAAGCTGCGCTAAGCGGGCCAACCGACGCGGTCGTGCTGGACCCGCATCCGCCTCAGCCGCAAGCACCGCCAGGAACAGACGAGAAACCCTCGCCAGTCCCAGCGGCGCACGTCGGCACGCACCACACACGCACGCTCGCGCTCGTCGGCATCAGCGGCATCCTCGTCGCTGCGCTCTGGACCGCGTCGCAATCTGCGCCCAACGCGGCCATGACCAACGACCAAACCAAGCGCGTGCTCACACTCATCGTATCGCTTCTCTCCAACTTTGGCCGCGTCGTCGATGCCTAGCCCATAGTTATGCACCTTCTCCTTCGCAATGCAGCCAAAACTCGCCGCCATGCCGCGATGAAACTTGAAACACGTTCGGAAGATGAAGTTCATACTCTGTGGAATTGATGACATTCTGCAACGGGACGATACTAGAGTGCGAGGTAGTCCTTGACTTCAGACTCGGAGAGTTTTCTGAATACGGGGATGGGCTCGCCGTGGTCGCCATTTCCGAGCGCCTTCGTGTGGGTTGCCGAGATGACGCCGATTTCGATGGTCTTTTCGGTCATTTGGCCCTCGAAGCCTTCCTTGAGTGTGAGGAGGGCGGTGTGGATGGCGTCTTCCTGCGAAATGTCGTCGTTGTATCGCTTTTCGAGGAAGGTCTTTGCGTTTTGCATGTTCTTGCCGATCGCCGACGCCTTCCACATGAAGTAGCTGCCACTTGGGTCGACCTGATACAGACTTGGACCACGAGCACTGTCAAAGCCCGCCACGAGCAGCGAGACGCCGAATGGACGAACACCTCCTCGCTGCGTTGCTTGCTGCATGAGTGTGGCGATCTCCTGCACGAGCACGCGCGTGGGAGGGTATTCGCCAAACGTCTTCCAATACGTCTGTGCCGCTTTGCGAGCCGACGAGACGAGCACGCGGAAATCGGGACCCATGCCAGAGTACACCATGCCGATGTTGGGGCAGATGATGCTGATGCGCTCGAGCGCCGAGTCGTCCACAAGTGGCGACGGCGCTCGCTTCTCGGTGGCGATTACGATCGCATTGGACGCCTTGATGCCCAACGAGGTGGCACCTTGAGACACGGCAGCCAGCGCATGCTCAATCTGCACGAGCTTGCCCGACGGCGAGAATGTCGTCAAAGAGAACCTGCAAGGGAAGACGAAAGAAAGCGTCAGTCTGTGCTCTGTTGCCAAAGCGCACGAGTGGTGGGTTGAAGAACATACGAGTAGGCTCGGTCACCTGCACCTGCCGACATGTTGAAGTATGCACCGCTGCGGTCGTATTGCTCGAAGAAGGTATCTGGATCAGGAGCGAGCGTGTCGTCCTGCTAGGTCTGCCGAGTGCGAACAGAGGTAAAGGCGC
This sequence comes from Moesziomyces parantarcticus, assembly GCA_023212605.1. Lineage (NCBI taxonomy): Eukaryota > Fungi > Basidiomycota > Ustilaginomycetes > Ustilaginales > Ustilaginaceae > Moesziomyces > Moesziomyces parantarcticus. Next base: position 22,472 of record JALCCF010000079.1, on the reverse strand, counting down.
AAGGCTTGGGCGGATGAGACGGTGGTGAGGACGAAGACCAACACCTGCCGAAGACCGCAACTACAGTGCACTGTGCAGCTTCGCAAGCTCCTGGGCCCAGTCAACGCGTCTAGCACCCTGCGCTCCCAGGCCCTACCGCACACTCGATCACCTTTCCTCCACATGCGCCGGAACAGAAATTGTTAGCATGCCGATCTCACATTTTCCGGTTTTTCCGCAACCATCATCTCGACGACTGTCAGGACGATGCCGCACGGCACACAAGCACAAAGGATGATGAATCGTACAATTACACATATCGCGACATGACGAGTAAGAGGGCATCCGCAGTATGGATTTATGTCCTGCGCATGATAACGTTCTTGGAGGCGGAGCGGTTCGGATGTCTTCGCTTCTGGCGACCGAACCTTGCTTCGTCCGAAAGCGCCTCGACGCCCTTGCCTTCGGAGGCACCTGCGCCCTTGCTGAGGCCAAACCCGAACGTCTCTTCTCCCGCCGCCTTCTTTGCGCCGCTGGACTTCTTTCTCTCTTCGGGGTCTTTGCGTCCCGCTGAGGGTGTCCAGGTGAATTCTCGCGCACCGGCGGGCGCCTCTCCATCGTCCATAAAGTCGGAGGCACGTGGGCGGCGAGCTGGACGCGAGCCGGACGCCTTGAGCCTCTCCTCGAAGCTGCGCTTCTTGCCACCTGTGCGACCGGAGCCTTCATCGTCGTCGTCGACCAGACGCGCACCTGTGCGAGCGCCCCTCTGGCGTGCGCGCACGTCGGGCGCTTGGTTGAGGTTCTTGGGTCGCTTGCCTGATGAATCTCGTGCACGCGGATCGTACTGGCCAAGGTCGCCTTCGTCGGACGAGTCGCCTGAATCGCCACCCTGCTCATCATCGTCGTCGTCGTCCGAGGAAGACGCATCGGACTCCATGTCGGGATCGACCGATTCGCGGTCGCTCTCGTTCTCCTCGTCCTCGACCGCCGTGAGCTTGCGCGGTCCATCGCGCGCCGCCTTGAGCGCAGTCGACGGATTGAGCATGGCAAACTCTCGGCTGGATGTGTCGATCTGGAAGTCGGGGTCCTGGAAAAGCTGGGTGAAACGCGAGTCGGACAGCAGGTTGGCTGCGCCCGGTTTGTCCGAGCTCTTTGCAGCCTCGCCATCGACCGCGGGGGTCTCTGCGTCGCCCTCGGCAGCAGCGGCAGCGGCCTTGGCATCGCGCTTGGCCTGCTTCTTGGCCGCAGCTTGGGCGTCGCGTGCGACCTTTTCGGCAAGCTCCTTGTTGACACGCACGCCGGCGTCGAGCTTGGGGTTCTTGATGGCGCGGATACGCGACTCGGCCTGCTTCTCGAGCTTGGCCTTGATGGCGCGTTCGCGCGCGTCAGCATATGCCGTCGGGTTGTTGAGCAGGCGGGCGCGCTCGTAAAGCGCGAGGGAGACAAAGTAGCCGTGCATGTACGGGCGCAGCAGCTGGGTGCCAATGAGGTGCGACATGCTGAGGCGCTCGAGCTCGGCGCGGTCAACGAACTTGAAGTCCTCGTACACACCCTTGCCTGCGCCGGCACCGGCTGTGTCGACGCCGTCCATCTCGTCGGTGAGGGTGTCGATGTAGGAGCACCAGCGTGGCGCGGGGCCGAGTGCCGGCACGTACCACGCGGCCATCTGCGTGCCTTCGACTGCGGCCATCAGCAGACCGGTGCCTGGGTAGTGTGCCACGTCGTTGATGTCGGTAGCCGCTGAGGGCGGAGTGACGGAAACGAGATTGTCGCCCGAGTCCTTGTCCCAGATCTTGATGACCTTGGCATCGGCGCTGAGCACCTTGCCCTCTGCCTCGGAGCGTGTTCTTGGGCCCGAGCCGCCGGTGTTGGCGGCGGCCTTGTCGCCAGGCCACATGAGCTTCTTGATGGGGAGGCCGAAACCTTGGTCCTTGGTCTGGTATGGACGGTCCATGCGCAAGTCGTACAGTAGCACATGACCCGTGTTGGTGCCGACGGCGAGGTTGAGGCCGTCTTCGGCGCCTGCGAGCGCGGTGACTGAGAGCGAGGCGAGCGCCTCCTTGGTTGCCGACATGTCGTCCGCATCGTCCAACACACCAGGCAGATTACGGCGCGCCACGAGCAGCGCTGCATCGAGCACGGTTTCGGTGGCGACGCTCAGGACGCCTGCGCGCTTGCGCATGCGCGAGTCCCACATTTCGACGACGCCAGTGCCTTCTGTGCCGAAGCAGAGGAGGCCGTGTGCTGGGTTGACGTCGATGGCATTGCATCCGGCGGGCTCGCCGAGGTCTCCACCACCGAGCACAAATGGTGCGAGAAAGCGGCCCTGGTCGAGGTTGAGACGATAGACCTCTCGTCCTGCGGCGGCTACGACGGCATCGGCCGAGGGGAAGTGGTAGCCGAGAGCACGGCCGAACTTGGGGATGCGGACGCGGGCGTGTGCACCGCCTTGTGCTTGCAGCTGGACGGTTCGGTCGGTCTGGAGGTGGAGCGATTTCGTCCAATCGTCGGAGAGCATCTGATGTAGCAGCAAAGCCAAAGAAGAGTGACGATACGGGTCAGCATGCCGTCGATCTGGCGAGCGGAGAGGGCGACGAGCCTAGGGTCGAAGATCAGATTACTTGTCTCAGCGTCGAGACACCCGCGGGCGAGCCCGCGCATGCCTCTGCAGCTCATGTAGATAAGGTTTGTTTTATGATAGGATCATCATATGGAATGGGCGGGCCGTGGTGGATAGAAGCAAAACGTACCAAAAAGTCGACATTTTCGGCGTCGGTGTGGCGCTCGAACTTAAGACTGAGCTGCTCGCAGTCCCAGACCCTGATCTGAGGCTTGTACGTGCCTGTGGCGACGATAGACTGACCATCGCGAGTGGCTGTGATGCGGTTGCTGGCTTCTGGGAATTCAAAGTCCTGGATGAGCTCGATGCGGGAGAGGATCTCTTCGTCCTTGAGAGCGGTCTTGCGCTTTTTGCGCTTGTTTGACGAGCCGGACCTGCGCAGGAGATCTGGAAGCGAGGACGAGTTGAAGGAGGTGCCTGCTGCACCAGCAGAGGCAGCGCCACCACCTGAGACGGTGTAGACACGAGCGGGCTCTACTGCTGCTGGCATGGTGGCGTGAAGGATGCGTGGAATGGATGAATGGGGTTGCGATGGAATGGCGCGGCGAAGCTAACGTAGCGGCTCTAGAGCCTCGTAGACCGCAGCAAGCACATGGAGCTCGCACCTTGCGCCTGTTTGTAGTGTGCCGAAAAGGTGCGCTAGGCCGTTGGAGATGATTTGGGAGGAGGTCAAGGTGGGAGAGGAGAGTGTGATGAAGCAGGAGGAAGAGGGTCCTGCTCTTGGCTGGGCTGTGCGTTTCCAATGGGCGATTTTTTTCGATCCTTCGCGGGCTGCAGCTCTGCCAAAAAAGCTGGCAGCTTGGAAAAAAAGTTTGGAAGCAGAGCGCAGCAAAAATTCCACCGCGTCAAGTCGGCACTTCCGACTCCCGCCATTTGGCTCGAGTTGAGCTCACTTTCTTCGCAGCCGGAAGCGCCGAGGGTCGGAGCCTTCACTTTGCTCATCCTCATCCCCGAACCTATACATCTTTCACGTGGCCGCACATCTTGTATCATCAGCCCCTCCAGTCTCTGCAGCAGCGTCCTTCGCGTGACGGAGAATCCGACTCTTTCGATCGAAGTCAGAGCTGCCTCAGCACATCGCATTTCGGACCACTTTTACGCACACTTGACAATCATGTCCAAGAAGGGAGGTCAGGCTGCGGTCGCTGCGGCGTCGACATTTGTCAAGCTGCTCGTGCCCGCGGGCAAGGCATCTGCACAGCCGCCTGTCGGTCCTGCGCTCGGTGCCAAGGGTGTCAAGGCGATGGACTTTGCCAAAGAGTTCAACGCCAAAACCGCGCATCTCGAAGTGGGCATCCCCACGCCTGCCATTGTCAAGATCAACCCGGACCGCACATTCTCGTTTGAGATCAAGAGTAAGTCGCGGCATCCTTCTCTCAGACACCGATCTACAGTGGCACACAAGAACTGACGAATGATTCGATATTGCTCATGAACACAGCGCCACCAACTTCGTTACTGCTCAAGCGCGCTGCTGGCATCGAGACCGGTGCAGGCAAGGCAGGCTCGCAGGTGGCAGGCACCATCACCATGAAGCATATCTACGAGATCGCAAAGATCAAGATGCAGGACGTCAAGGGCGTCCAAGAAGAACAGGTACGCATATCTGCGCTCATTCCACACCTTGTTACTTGTTCACTCACCTGACCCCATGATTACCTTCTGATTTCGCACGCGCATGAACAGATGTGCAAGGTCATTGCTGGTAGCGCAAGGAGTATGGGCCTGCGCATCGTCCGATAAGACTGTCCTCGACCTTGACTTTTCACAAAGATGCATCTCCTCGGCCGCCTCGTGTACTTGTAGCATTCAATTTCAACTCGTCATTCACATATTTCTGCCCCTTGGCGCACTGCGTGCATGTTGACGTCAAGAGCACGCTGAAAAAACACAGACAAGATCAGAAAGCACGGGAAACCAGATTGAATACGAGGCTGTGGATATAGTACACGAATGCTAGAGCCAGCGAGGCGGATCATGGAGGCATAGGGGAAAAGGGTGCGGTGCGAAGCATCGAACGCAACAAAAGACAGTTTTTGTGTGAGAGAAAAGGAGGCTTGAGGGACGATCAGACTTAGACAGTGCCCGAGCCGACGTGGGCGGTGGCGGTGGTGCTACCGGTGGCGACGTCCTGGGTGACCTCGATGTGGCCCTGCTTCTTGTTACCTGTGGCCTCACGCTTGGACTTGTAGTTCTTGATGGCCGACTTGATGGCGTCCTCGGCAAGCATGGAGCAGTGCAGCTTGACGGGCGGCAGGCAGAGCTCCTGTGCGATCTCAGTGTTCTTGATCTTGCCGGCCTCCTCGAGCGACAGGCCCTTGACGCGCTCGGTCATGTAGGAGGACGAGGCGATGGCGGAACCGCAGCCGAAAGTCTTGAAGCGCACATCCTCGATGATGCCGTCTTCGTTGACCTTGATGGAGAGCTTCATCACATCTCCACATGCGGGCGCACCGACGAGGCCGATGCCGACGTTCTTCTCGGTCTTGAGGAAAGAGCCGACGTTGCGAGGGTTCTCGTAATGGTCGATGACCTTTTCGTGGTAGCCACGTCGCTGGACGGGCGCACCGAATGCGGATTGCGAGCGTGCCACATTGGCGACAGCGGGGCGGGCGACCGAGGAGAAAGCGGCGCTGCGCGAGGTGGAGACGGCGGCCTGCCTGGCGACGGGAGCGAGAGCGTTACGGAACATGACGATATGAGCGATTGAGTGTGAAGTAGATGTACGTGGTCGTGGAAAGGTGATGGACGAGAGGAGGGAAGGTTGACGAGCGACGGACGTCCGCAGATACGAGCGTCGAGTGAAATCGGGATGGAAAGCCGATTAGCGAATGCCGACGACGCAGGCGCAGTGTGACTGGGAAGCGGCGGGGTTAGTGTGGCTCAACTGTGCTGAGCAGCCGGCGATTGTTGCCACACTTTTCTGGCGGCACGCGACTCCCACGGGCTGCCGAGCAAAGGCCAGAAGGATGATGCGATCTGATTAGGCAGGCAACTCTTCCTCTCTGAGCGAAACCAGTCGAAAAAGCTGAGCCACCCAAGGCCCGCGGCGGCCGACGAAGCAAGGAAAAGTGACTAAAGCAGCCGCTCTGAGCCCCGCGCCTTTTCCCGGGATTAGCCTCAGCTTCTCCACCTTCACGGACTCGCACGAATAAAAATCGCAGTGAATTCGGCCTTTAGCTTTCCCGATCGCAAAATGATAAAATATCGGGCTTTGCATGAACTTGGCGCGTCCTGCCGTTTCGGGACGGAAGCAACATCGCCGAGCCGCATTTATTTGTGGGAGACGACAACAATGCCACCACGAAGGACTGCGAGCAGGCATCAATTCGAGAAAGTGTTGCCTTGGACAGAGTGGTGAGCAAATCAAGTTCCCACTCTCTCTGCGGTGGCTTGTTGGAAGAGGGGTCAACGTACCGGCGGCGAGAGCCACAGCGTGACAACGGGCAGGTGCAGGTCGGGCCGAAGTGAGCATGAAGTGCCGGCATGCACATGTCAAAGCGCGTCTGGTCGCCGCTTTCCTGCCCCTTGGCCGAGGCCGAGCGGCAGCCACTTTTGACAGAACAGGGCCAAAGAAAATAAAGCGACGAAGCACTAAGGCTCAGGCTTTTGCGTTCCCATGCGCCACTTCAGGCTGCAATGGTGCTTCTCCCCGAGCATGCTTGCCCCGAGCACACGCGCTCAAAGTGTTCGGACCCAAGCCGTCCCAACCCTGATCGGCATCCTGCAGCAGCAGCGGGAAGACAATCTCAAGGTCTGTCAAGGCTTACGAGCCTGAGCATGCCCACCCCAACGCTTCAGCGCCGACGATGGGAGGCTGACGCTGCTTACCTCGGCTGGACTTGGCGTCGCTCTGCAATTCGCAATTTGAAGTTCGCGATCTGCATCGCGGTCACCTCGTCACTGCATCACACTACTTACAGCGGTAAACGACGGCATGACCGCTCGGCAGCACACCGCGACGATTTGGCGCTCCGATCCTCGGCTCTTCTTATTTTCTTGACCAACCGCCTCGACAGCCCTTCCTCGCATCAACGCCGATGTGGGCCTTGGCAGGAATGCATTTCCGGTATCGCATCGCCGCTTGGCTCAGCTAACGCATCTGCTCCCACCTCATCGGCAGCGCGCATGCTCCACATGGTTTGGTCGTCCTCGATGCTGCCAACAACCCACACGCCGCACATCAGCGCCGGCCAACACATCAGCGCCGGCCAAACTTTGGCGCCGCTTTTCTTCCAGCAACCTCACGGGCATTTCGGGTTGTCCACGCCCTCGCCGCAACAATTCGCCGCATGCTCGATCCGCCCTTCGGCGGCCCTTGGAGATCTCAAACTTGAGACCTAGGGTTCAGCATCTTCCTCGCTCCGACTTGCCCTCTTCCTCCACCCAACTCGCTTGCAAGAAGAGGTTGCAATCCGTGCAACGCCCCCCTCGACAGACAAGGCGCCACATGAGCCGCCTCCTTCGCTCCGAGGCGTCCACCTCCAAGCCCTGATCGCCTCCGTTCCGGGCTCACTCGCTTCGGCTGCTGGTGGCCTGTATCGACACAACACGCACACTCGTCCGCTTGCTGCCGTCTTCGAAACGCATACACTCGGGTGCCTCAATCGAGTCGGGTCGCTTCTCACCACTCCCTTCCGCGCAACCCCTTCGTACAATCGTCGACGACGTCGAAGCCGCGCTGACAAAATGACCCCGTCGAGATCAAGCTCGACGATGCGCGCCATGAGCTCGTTGCTTGTGGTGCTTCTGGCGCTCGCTGCGTCGGCATGCGCGCAGATGGCACCCGTGCGCTCACGACCGTATCGGGCGCGCGACGCTTTCTCCGACCAGGACCCTCTGAACAACGAAGGCGAGGCCCACGGCAAGCCCACCGTCCCTCGCGGAGCTTCGCTCGTCTCGCTCCCAATCACAGCGGACGCCTCAGTCGCAACCTACTGGACCGCCAACCCCAACAATGCTACCGCCACCAACGCCTACATCATGATGCACGGTAAGCTGCGCGACGGCGCCAACTACTGGAGCGTCCTCGACACCGTCCTCGAGCAGGCCGTCAAGGCGCAGCATGCGGGCGCGGTCGCCACCTCCATCGTCACCGCACCGCAGTTCTACTCGACCAGGCTCAACTCGGGTCAATACACAAGCAACCAGATCGCCTTCGCCGATACCAACGTATGGCAGGCAGGCGAGGCGGCCAACCACCCGACCGGAACCAACGTCACCAGCTTCGATGCTCTCGATACCCTCCTGGCCGAATTCAGCGACACGGCAAAGTACCCAAACATGAAGCAGATCACATTTGTCGGCCACGGCGGTGGCGCACAGCTCATCTCGCGCTACGCCGTCGTGGGCGCAGGTCTGCCGAGCGGCAGCACGATTCAGCTGCGCTACGTCGTCGGCGATCCTTCGTCCAATCCCTACTTCAACCTCGACAGGCCTCTGCAAGATACGTCGGTCGCAGACAAGGCTACATGTCCACTCTACAACCGATGGCGCTACGGCTTCGACCGCTTCAACGGGACACGTGCGGCACCGTTGATGACGCCACAGCAGTACTTTGCTCGCTTTGTCACACGTGATGTTCGCTGGGTCGTTGGCTATCAGGATACCTCCAACGACGGCGACGACACGTGCATGGCCAAGCTTCAAGGCGGCGAGGCACGACGCGATCGAAACCTCGCATGGTGGAGATACCTAAACACTCTGGCCGGAACCAATCAGGACCTTACGGGCTTCCCCGGTGCGTTGCCAGGCATGGCAAATTGGGCCAACATCACCAACAGCACGCTCGCGCACAGATTGACGGTCGTCTACGATGCCGATCACAACGCACAGGAGGTGTACACGAGCGTAGAGGGTACATCCGCTCTCTTCGATGACTCGAACAATGTCCAGCTCGGCTGGAGACCGCAGGGCTGGAGAAACGTCACTTCCGCAACACAGACAAAGTCGCCCGCAGGTGCCTCCACCGGTGCCGACTCGTCTGCCGCAGCGAGGCTTGGCAGCTATAAGGCTGGAGCAGCATCAATAGCTCTGGCCGCCCTCGTCTCGCTCGCAGTCTCGCTGCTTTGATAGTCAGCAAAGGCACCTTCCATCATGTACTTAGTCTTCATTCGGAATAATGCAGCGCATCTTCCACACTCCCTCACCAATGCGCGTCGTCCGACCGAGCCAGTTTGATGATCTTCGAGAGCGGCTGCTGCTCTGAGAGAGAGAGAGAGAGAGAGGGAGAGAGCAGAGAGGGACCAGGAGAGGGAGAGAGACGAACCGAGCAGCCCCGCAAAGGAGAGCTTCCCAGGCTGACCAGGCGGCGAGCATCCAAGTGCGTATCGCCGTCGCCGCAGGAAGATGAGGACCCGCGCCAGCGTCTCGGATTTGCCGAAGGCGGCCCGCAATTTTGCGGGGCGGGACGGTCGGAACCTCAGATGCCCGGTCCGCCCCTTCCCCTCCCCTATTTCGGTGAGCCGGGGCTTGTAGACAGCGCCGAGGTCGGCTACCTCCGACCGAATGTGGAGCACAATGCGAAAAGGAATAGCGATTTTGCTTCCTACATAAACACGGAAGCGTGGACAGGAATTGAGGAGGAAGGGCCGGGATCCGCGACGGAAGCGTCGGAGCCATCAGCTCGGGAAGTCGAAGGCGTTGGCGGAGTGGTCGTTTCCGCGTTGGGATCAAAGGAGTCGCCGCGAGGAGATTGTATGCTTTCTCGATGTAGTCGTCCTGTGTCGTTTCGGTGAATCGAGGCAGCCAGTGCTGGTAGCACGGTCGAAGGTGCTCGAAGTTGATCACCACGTCGGGAGAGACGAGCTTGAGCTTCCAAAGGTCGTATGCGATCGCGGCCCGGACCTCTGAGCCTTTTTGCGATTGATCGAACGACTTTGTGAGCGTTTTGCGATCTGCATGGCGGGGTATCAGCGCCCTCCAAAACCGGGGCTTGGCCCACGAGGCGCCAGGAAATCCAGATCTCTTTGCTCGAGCGGCGGGTTGCAGGAAGTCGTGAACCCGAGACCGTGCTTCCTCGCTGCCCGGCTTTTCAAGGTATTCGGCCAGCTGCTCCCGGCGAACAAGCTGAAAATCGCAAAAACTTCCGTGTCGAGCAGATGCCTAAGCCCAGGACTTTGGCTCCCAATGCGTACGCAGCTCTGCCTGGGACTCTGCCGCTAATCATGCGGCGGAGGAAGGTTATCTCGCCGGTCGTCGTGATCACGTCGCGTGACGACGCAAAAAAAGATCACGTCGTACGAGATCCGCAAGCCTGGCCAGCACTACGCCACGCAATGCAAGATCGATACTTGCAACGAGTGGATTCTGAGGACTGGCGTGGGACTGGATCCTGGAAAAGGACACCCTCGGGTCAAGGTCGGCAACCAGATGCTCTCTCGCATCGTTGCAGCGCAGACCCCGACCTCCCATGCAGATCGAATCCACGTTGACCACATAGATATCGACACCTGCAACGACACCAAGGAGAACCTCCACTGGGTCACGCCTGCGTTCAACCTTCAACACCAAGCGCCAAGGCAGTGCGTCCGGTTACAGAGGGGTCAGCAAGTCGGGAACGAGGTACGCGACTCAGTGTCAGGTTCAGGATCACGGCAACTACTGCATGGCACCGCCGAGACTGCCGCCCGTGTGTACGATCTGCTCTGCGGCCTTGCATACGGTGACCAGCACGCAAAGACCCCTCATCTGCTCAACAAATTGGATCAGAGCAACCACGTCTCACTGACCGACACACGGGCGGATGGCATCAAGATTTCTCAAGTCGACCGTGGGCAACGATGCGAGGAAGCACTTGGTACCCGACCTTCATTCGAGGTTTCCCTTCCAGCATCCAGTCCCACGCCAGTCCCCAGATTGCATTCGTTGTAAGTATCGATCTTGCATTGCAAATTGTGCTGCTGGCCAGGTTTGCGAATCTCGTACGACATAGTCTTGCTTGCTTTGTTACGAGACGTGGTCACGACAACGTGCGAGATAATCTTCTCCGCGTCATGTTCAGCCGCAGAGCACCAGACAGAGCTCAATCCGCATTGGGGGCCAAAAGCCAGGGTCCGGGCGTCTGGTCGATACGGGAGAATGCGTTTGTCATTGTTCAAACGGTTCTCCACAGGTTTGGGACCGAGCTTTTGTGCGTGGACGATGATGTTGGAGTACCGATTCTTATTGCAAAGAGCGCCGGTGAACCTCACGACCGGCAGATGCTAGGCGCGACGTCTTCCACTCATTCCGCACTTGTTTGTTCCGCACTTGTTGATCCGCACGAGTCGATGCGCACTCGCTGTTGAGCACTCGCAGTTCCGCACTTGTTGATCCGCACTTTTTGGTCCGCGCTTTTGGTCCGCACTTGTTGATCTGCACTCGTCGTTTTGTCATTGTTGTTCCGCACTCGGCTTGTACAAGCTCAAAGCTTGCCAGCAAGGTAAGGTCGGCTCGAAGCTCCAAGCAGCGACATTAGGCTGCGATAGTTCTAGCACATCACGCCTATGAGCCACGCCCATTACGGCGAAGCACTACAGTTGTGTCTTGAAACGCGCAGCTCAGTCAAGTGCAAGGACCGTCGACCAAGGCTCATCACTAAGTTACGGCTTGTAGACAGCGCCGAGGCCGGCTACCTTTGACCGGATCTTGAGCTGATCCGGATCAGTCGGGATACGATCGAGTGCGGGGTAGCTGATACAAGCATGTCGGGCAAAGTAGGGACGACGGAGCATCAATCTGCATGAAACTCGTCTGTCGTGGGGTAGCAACACGACGTGCAGCAGGAATGTGGGGCTCCATGTCGGATGTGAGACGCGGGGTTGTGGGATGGAGAGCTGGAGAACATAGCCGGCTGCACGGTCGGTTGGGGGCATGTAGCTAGCCTCACTTGACCGACGCATACACGCTAGCTTCAGGGCAATCTGTAGCTACACGTGGGATGGATCCAGAGTGGCCTGCATAGGAGCTGGGGTTCGGCTACCGGCTTGTGCGGCCGGCTCGCAAAAGAAGCCGGAGGCTCGAGCGGGCCGCACTTGCAATCTCCTTGTCCAAACCCAGCGCCGATCGCACAGTGCGCGGGACGGCTACAGAACCCCAGCACAATCTCGGAGACAAAAGGGGTGCGAGGCGGAGAGGGCGACCCGCATGAAAGATGCCAAGACCTACACCGCGACCGTAAGCGAGGAAGTTCTGGGAGCCAGAATGGCTGTTCCAAAGGAAGGAGCGGCAGAGAAAGACGCAGGAAACTCAGCCAGCACAGGCTCCGACCCCAAGCTACTGTAGGACGAGGCGGAGATCGAATGGAGCCCAAAGACCTCGCACAGGAACGCGCGCCTCGCGACCCCAGATCCAACGTCCAATACCACCACGCCTGCACTGCACCTTGGCCTGAGAGCAACAGCGACGGACAAACTATGTCTCCGCTTCGCGTCAGGTACCTGACTCGTGTCTTGGCGAATCCTCTTGATGCAGACCCCTTGCAATTCACGCCCAGTGTATGCGCCCAAGATGAGCTGATCCTGACCCAACCCCGTTTCGCCAGACCCTCCGCCCGCGCTTCGTATCGTTTGAGGAGGCTGGCCGTCGAGTATTTGCCACCACATTTCTGTGCATGTTCGAGTCTTGATTGCAATGGGAAGTTGAGGTCGCCTGCAAGTTAGGGGCTTGCGCGGTGTAGCTGTTTTGAGTCCGGGGCTGCATGGTGCAGGGTGCGGGGCGTGGGGTCGGGTAAAGCAAAATTCATGGATGAGAGCAGCAGCCTCGGTGACTCGCCAAGGGCCACCCCCGCATCGCAAGCGGTCTGGAACGCAGTGGCAGCGTGGTACGCTCGATGCGCGCGTTTGCGCTGCTGCGTTCCATCATGACCCGGAGACGAGGGCGGATGGGTTTGCACCGTCACGCCAATGTGTCACCGCCCCAAAATGCTGCACGGTCGCCTTGATTGGGCTCGATGCCTGCGCCACGCAGACGATCCCCGCAACGAAGAGGGTCGACGCAGAGGGTCGAGAATGCAGTTGCACAGCTTACGCCAAGCGCTGGACGCACTGAATCCGGTGTTTACATCACGCTGCGGTCGCCTGAACCATCATTGCACAGGGCTCAAGGGATCTCACCCGGGCCATTTGAGTGGACAAGGAACGCATTGCTCCGAAGCGCTCGGCGAGCAGCGTCGATCCTGGGGCGGAGAGCAGCGCAGAGGCAGAGGCCGGATGGGAAGCCATGCTACGTTGCCCCGCGTGTGTGCGACGCGGTCGCAGAGAGCGAAAGTTTGCGGGACGGGGAAGACGAGTGCGCTCGGTTTCCATTCCGAGCGGAGCGTTGCAGGCCAACGGAGTTGAGTTTGGCTCTTGGCACAGCTTTGCCGCGCCAGGAGCAGGGCAAGCGGAGGAGTAAGCGTAGGGCGGAGTGGCCACGATTTGCGTTCGGGCTCGGAAAATTGCCACGAGGCCAGGGTAGGCGAGACTCCGACGAGGCGCGTCGACAGTGTGTCGAGGATGGAGGGGCGAGCTGTGCACAGTTGGACCAGGGTCAACGTCGAAGGACACGGTACTGCACGAGAGAGACAGTTTCCCCACGCACAGTCGACAGCCCAAAGTCTTGGCGCCTCCCGCCACGCGCAGCCGCGCACTGATGCAGCGCCTCGTTTGCGGCTGTCAAAGAGTCGAAACGACCACCAACCTGCCGTTTACCGCCTGCCTCGCCTCTCCTCCCCCCAAGAGAGTGGCTTCCCGCTGGACTAACCAGCCCAACCCAATCTCTTCCCCCACATTCATGCCCCGACCCAGCGCTCCAACGCTCGGTCTGGCGCAGTAGAATCGCAGGCGGGCTGGGTTCCAGGCCCCCCTTCTCCCGTCGCGCTGCTGCCCACGCAACGCCTCGTCAGCGTGGCACATCTTGGCAACCCGGCTCTGCACGTCGATGCAGCTGCAGCGCAATTGTCTCGCACCGCGCCAGGGGGCATACATTCCCAGATGTCGCCCCAACACCTCCCCACATGACCTCGTCCAACGACGTCGCGCAGCCTGGTGCTGCTCAGCCATCTCGCAGGGCTTGGCAGATCGAGGCGCGAAAACCGTGAGCTCGAAACCTTGCCACTTTTGGGTGACTCGCTTAGCGCTGCATGCGACGCTTTCCTCCGGTCCCGAGCAACACATCGTGGCTCGCACATGCGCAAACGACGCTTTGGTCCGCCATCCCCGTCGCGCTGTGCCTGCTCCACATCTGGCCACCGCGGCAGATCAGGCTCGCCAGGCACCGTCGTCGTCGCGCGTCCCCCGGCCCGGCATCGTTCGCGAGGAGTCGATTGGTTGTTCCGCTATTCCGCGTTTGGAAGAGTCACCTTGCCCTGATTCGCAGGTGGCAGCACTCATGTACCCCGCACAGCGCTTGTGCGTCGTCGCCAGCTGATCCAGCGCTGACACCGTCGACCCGCCACGCCCCCCTAGGCACATCGGCTGCAGCTCCTGCGCTTGCGCTCGCGCTCGGTCGCGGGGGCAAGGACCTCGTCCCTGTCTCGAGCAATGCACCCTGTATGCGCCTAGTCTCGTCCGCAGCTACACATATAAGACGTCCAAGAACGTAGTAAACACCTCCCCTCTCGCCTCATCACCCCCCATCCGCTTTGTTCCCTCTATCCTCAAGGTCGGTCGTGGTTCACCAACTTGCTACATCTGTTCGGTCTCCCACCCTCTTGTCCACTTCTCCGACTCCTCACCTTTAGCTCCACCTAACCCTTCTTTCCCTCATCTGCCGCCACCGACCTACTACAGCATGTCGGCACCTGCTCAGGAGCGTGACCGCTCCGGCTCCCTCCACTCGGATGAGAAGGAGGCCATTGGCTACCCCATCCACGGCAACACACTCACCAAGGACACTGGCATCTCGGCCCACGATGCCGAGGCCAACTCGGCCTTCGAGGACATCAACTCTGGCTTCGACGAGGCCGAAGTCAAGCGTGTCCGCCGCAAGGTTGACCGTCGTCTCTTGCCCATCCTCGGTGCGCTCTACTCGATTGCGCTCATCGACCGAACCAACCTCTCGGCTGCGCGTATCGCCGGTGCCGGTGTCGAGCTCAAGCTGACGGCAGGCACCAACTACAGTGTGCCGCTGCTCATGTTCTTCGTCCCCTACATCCTGCTCGAGATGCCCTCCAACCTGCTCCTCCGCAAGATTGGCGCGGCCAAGCAGCTCTCCTTCATCGCCTTCTGCTGGGGTGTGGTCATGCTCGGCCAGGGCTTCGTCCACTCGTGGCAGACGCTCACCGTCACCCGTGCCCTCGTCGGTGCCTTCGAGGCTGGTTTCTTCCCCGCATGTGTGTGGCTCATCTCCACCTGGTACGTCCGCCGCGAGTCGCAGGTGCGCATGTCGGCCTTCTACCTCATCTCGGTCGGTATCTCGGGTTTCTCCAACATCATCGCCTATGGCATGTCGCTTATCAAGGTTGCCGATCGCACCTTCCGCGGCTGGCGCTGGATCTTCATCATCGAGGGTCTGCTCACTGTCGTGCTCGCCGTTGTCGCCTACTTTGTCATCCTCGACTTCCCGGACAAGGCTGCCGAGAAGGGCTTCCTCACCATCCAGGAGCGCGACATGATCCTCACCCGTATCGAGCGCGACCGTGGCGACTCGAAGCCCGACGCTCTCACCTGGGCCAAGGCTCGCAAGTACGCGATGGACATCAAGTGCTGGCTGTACGGTCTCATGTTCATGTGCACCACCATGCCTACCTACGCCTTCGCCTACTTCCTGCCCGTCATTCTGCGCGGTCTCGGCTACTCGGTGCGCGACTCGTTCCTTCTGGGTGCCGCTCCCTACGTGGTTGCCATGGTGGGAGCCTTCGGCACCGCCGTGCTTGCCGACCGCTTCTTCATCCGCATGCCCATCCTCATCTGCCAGTGCATCCTCACCATCGCTGGTCTGGGCATGCTCTTCGCCACCAAGCAGCGCAACGTCCAGCTCGCCGGATGCTTCCTCGGCGTCTGGGGTGCCAACTCCAACATCCCCTTCGTGCTCAACTTCTCGCAGAACAACGTGGCGGGCCAGAGCAAGAAGTCGTTTGTGTCGGTCATTGTCATCATGTTCGGTGGTATCGGCGGTATCTTTGCCTCGCTCGCTTACAACGAGAAGGATGCTCCTCTGTACCGCAAGGGTCTCTACGCCACCCTCGCCTGCCAGGCATTCAACGTGCTTTGCGGTCTCGGCTTCACGCTCTACTTCTACAGCGCCAACAAGAAGATCCGTGCTGGCCGCAAGGTGGTCGACGACCGCCCCGGCTTCACCTACACCATCTAAAGGCAGTCTGTAGTGGGTCTCCCGGCCCCGTCATCGTCGTCCTTGCTCTCGTCTCATGTCTTTTACTATGTTGTATACCACCACGATGTTGTCACCGTTGTCGTTTCGCTGCAAATCGAATCTGCATGCTCTACTCTCTTTGCTGCTGGCGGTTGATGTTTGCGACGATGCTCTCATTTGTTTGTTGATCTCATCATGAGGGGTGCGGATAAAATCGAGATGGCGGTGCGGGATCGCCTTCCCACCACTCAGGGGCTCCTTGGGAAATTCGGCAGGTTCAGGCCGTGGCGGCGTGTTTTCGGTCTCGTTGAAATTTGAGCTAAGTTAAGCCACAGATGAACAGCTTGCTTGCCGTCCATGAGAAAACATCGCATCGCTATGAGCTACAACCTTCATCTCGGCCAGGTTCTCCGTGGTCAAACGCTGTGACGTTACAGTACAGGCAAGCTGCTCCGTCAACCCACTTGCGACTTGTGAGGCGTGAAGTGCAGAAGCAGAATCTTGAGCTTGGACAGGGGAAGGGGCCCGCTCGGGCAGGGCCGAATCCTCCTCCACTTAAGGTGAGGGGAGGAAGTGATGGATTGGGGCAGCACACCGCAGTCAGGGCAGTCAGGGGTGAGTGACGCGGGAGCGCCGAGGGATTCATCAGCCTCGCTCGGCCCAGCCGACCAACTGAGCTTTTTGGCTTCCTCGGGCGGCGGCTGAGAGTCCGAGAGAGCAACAGAAAAAAGAAACACAGCGGAAGCGCTCAGTTCCAAACATGCAGATACTGCCCTTTTTGCTTTTTGTTCAGCAGGGTCTGGCAGCCCGAGCCCCAGTCGCGCTCGAAGCCATTCCAGCTGCCCAGGAGAGTGTTGGCTTTTGGGCTGCAGCCGCCCCATGTGCCAAACACCGGAATGCTGCTGTTGTTGCTGCTGCCGCTGCTGCTCTGGAAGCGATGTAGCTCACAGCCGACCCACGATTCCATCGGCCCGTTCCGACAAGGACCTTTGCATGCTTTCACGACTCCTGACATCGTCACTTCTGTCTTCAAACTGCGCTCTCAACTACTATCGGCATCATTCGTCCAATCCTTTTCCACGCCATGATGGTCACTTTGCCGTTGTAGCGCCCTCCGACCTCTTTTGGCAGTTCCTGCCGTCAATCACAACGGGCGCGATTCGCAGCAGCCATGGCACCAGTCATCGCTACTACGGGTCAGACACGATCGCGGCTGCCTCCAAAATGGATGCAGCCGCACCGCGCCGCTCCCAAGACCGTCGAGGCCGACTCGCAGCCGCGCGAACGCACCGCGCCTGCCATAACCCGCGATAGCTCAGTCCGCTGGTCCACTCATACGCTTGCCGGTGACGCCAACGATACCGTCCGCAGTCGCGCCGAATCCACCGCTTCCACCTACGTCGACACATTCGCCCATCGTCGCAAGAGCCGCATCAGCGATCTCACTTGCATCGACCACGCCGATCCCACCGACATCGCCCATCTCACCCCTTCGCAAAGCCTTACCTCCAGCATCAACGATCTTTCACTTACACTCAATGACGACGATGACACAATACCACCTAGCACAATGCTACACGATGACAAGCTCGCTCATTTCAACCGAAACGACCACGATGCAGCCTCCGACGCCGCCCAAGGCTCGGATGCCGCTGCTGGCCCTCCTATCAATGACGACGACGTCGAATCCAACTACGATGATGACCTCGCAGAGAGGATTGATCGGCTCATGGCTGCCACAATGGAAGCTCTCGAAGCGTCCAATGCGCTCGTCTTGGACACGCTCGCTTCCAGAGCCAAGCTTGCACAGCTCAATGCCATCGAGGCAACCCTCGATTCTCATCTCGACGCCAGAGAGGCCCACCTGCGCCGCCAGATCACCGCCGTCTCAGACATGTCCGACTTTATGGCCAGAACGACGGCAGAGCTGGACAAGCTCACGCGTCTTGGTCGAGCTCCTCGTCGATCCCTTGTCGACACCACGTCTGCGAGTCCCGTAACCGCCCTTGCCGATACGGCTGGAATTCAAGTTCGCGGTGCTGCAGCGACGGGCATTGTACAGGCGCAAGATCGCGACGCGACCATAGGCAAGACCGCTGCGAAACGTCTCGAGCGCATGCTTCATGCCCCCACCACTCCCAATTCTTCGCCATCTTCGGCTGCCTCGTCCCAGCGCCGCGACTCCAATCCCTCCAGACGCGCCTTCTCCATCTCCAACTTTGCTTCAGTACAGTCGAGTATCGCCGAAGAATCGTCGGTCGAGCACCAAGAGTCCACCGGTCAGCAACCTCCCTCAGCGTCGACTACGCCCAAACTGGCCGCACCTCCAACCCCTGACAGCCGCGATGGCACTCCACAGAAGAAGAGGTCGGTCAGCTACGACAGCCGAGCCTCCTCGAGCATCAAGTTGCTATCCAAACTCGGTGGGCCATCAAGAACGGCCTCGGCGGCTGGAGCTGCCCTCACATCCGCAGCAGTCTCCGCTCCATCCATCGCCGTGGGACCCTCAGCCGCACCTCCATCCACGTCAGTACTCGCTGCCGGCGAATCGGGCTCCGGTCTGATAGACTTCAACGAGTCGGCAGCTTCGCGTGTGCGTTCCTCGGCCCAGCCCATCCAGAGGCCTTCGCTCATGGCAGCTCTCCGCCAGGACCCAGCCCAGCCATCCAAATCCTCAGCGGCAAACACGCGCGCCACCAAGCCCCAAGACGCAGCGGCTGCCACGGACGCAAAAGCAAGCACGGGCCTGCCAAACTACACTCGAGCAGCCAGCATCAAAGCCGAGGCTTCCACGGGATCAGCTTCCAAATCGGCCGAGTCCACACTCGCAGCCTTGCTCGGCATGTCCACGGCGCCAGCCTCGGCCTCTGTATCCTCGCGCAACGAGACGCCTTCGGACTCGTCGTACTTCGACAGCGCTACGGAAGGTTCGGTACTGTCCATCTCGCCTCCGACGCCCGGCAGCATCCATGCCATCCGAGGCGTGCTCGCTACGCCCTGGAAGCCCGACACTCGCGACGGAGCTGTCCAAGATCTCGGCGTGCCGTCGTCTCACGAGACGCCATCGACAGATCAAGCGACTGCCAAGCTTCGCCGTATTTCGGGACAGTACTCGACGATTGTGAGCCCTAGGGCCTCCTTGTCAATTTCCGATCGCGAGCGCGCAGGCCAGCTTACATCGCACCTGGCCGAGCTTCGGGCCGAGCGAGTCATGTGGAATCCGCAGGCAATCGCTGCGGAAGAGGCCGGCACGACAGGTGCGCCGTCCGCGGGCTCAGGCGCGAGCGGAGGCGGCGCGCTTCGTGCTCTGCAGAAGCTCAATGAGATGTCGGCAGCCAAGATTGCGGGTCAGGGTGGAGCTACGGGAGAGGAGGAAGGGAGCGCGTGGTATGCGGGAGGCAAGCGCGTCTCGCTCGGGCTTGGACTGCCCAGCTTCTCGGCGCTGCGACCCAGCGCGTCCCGATCTACCTCGACCGCAGGACCTTCAGAATCGCTCGCTTCACCCTCTCCTGCTCCAGCACGGCCAACCGAATCTGGTGCCGAGAGTCCACTGCCTCCATCGGCGGCGTCAGAGGGCGAAGACGCCAACGCCGACGCGGCCAATATGTCGTCGTCCTCGCTGCTCGGAGGAGGCTGGCGCTCGTGGACAGCGTGGAGCGCAGCTTCGGCCAGCGCCGGCAGCGAGACGTCCACGCCACAGAGGTGGTCAGGCCGAATCGCGGAGCTGTAAAGTCCATGGTCGCTGCTGGACCGCCCTTATCTTATTTCCGACCTCGACGAGTCTTCGTGAGGGTTAATTCTCTTCTTCGCCATAACCAGCTCTTCGAGCAGATACCGGGTTGGCGCCTTTTGTATTTCTAGCCCATACACCTTGGAAATTATCGTTCAACGCTTGCTTTGATGGCCTCTTGGTGTGGGTGAGCGGGTCTGGGTGGGGGCTGAGAGAACGGCGTCATGAGAAATCTAACAAATCCGAGGGAGCGAAATTCCCCTGGACCCTTCAAGCCCGTGCACAGCGCCGAAAGAAAAGGTGCACCTCGGACGGACTTTGCAGCTCGACACTCTCAACCAGTTCCTCCCACGCTCCTCGCCGACATGAGCCGCATGTCTGGCAGCAGCTGAGGCTCGTCTCCGCCTCTCACGACCTCGATCATTGATCTTCGGATCGGAAGGACGCATAACACCAAGCAGCCTCGGCATCGAAGCGGCGACGGCATCGCAGCACGCGAGCGCTCTGGAGCGAGATGGGTTCTGCGACGGTGGAAGAGTTCGTCGAGCTGCTCAACGCCGAACAGCATGTGGATCTGCAAAAGCTGCGCGATCTTGCGCGACACGGGGTGCAGCCTGCGGTGCGCGGCGAGGTGTGGCTGTACCTGCTCGGCGTGCTGAGCGACGACAAGGGGCAAGAGATGACGTCGGTTCGCAGCAAATATCTCGAGTACGAGGCGCTGGACAAGCATAACCCGGCGCTGGAGAAGCGCGTCCGCAGCGAATGCCAACGATACTATCAGAAACGGCTGGGTACGAAACCTCCGCCTGGCAGAACGCTCATGCGCAGCTCGCGCAGTGTAGCGGCGAGAAGACCCGGCGGATACTCGAGCAGCATGGGGAATGCTGGTACAGGCAACAGCGACGGGTCGGGAGCAGCCTCGATTCAGGGCGGAGCAGTGGCGGCAATGGGGAGCCCGCACTCGGTGGCACCCGCGGTGGGAACAGCAGGATTGGCCACAGCGACATTACTCGGTGCGGATCGCGGACCGAATCGGGTCAACGACGGGAGGATCCATGCGCTCGGTGGGATCATTGGCGAGAGCGGCGTGTCGGCGGCGATGGATGCGGACGATCCGGACGCAGCAGCTGCGCTCGAGCTCAAACGGTTCGGACGGAGCGTGGAAAACATCATCTGCGCATTCATGAATCGATGTGCTGCGGCTGAGGCCGCCCGCCGACGTGCAGCGGATGCCATCAACTTGGCAGGACCCGCGATGCACGATACCGAGACGAGCACGAGTCAAGCAGCATCCCACGCCAGCGAGGCGTCCAACGACGAGCGTCGGCACGGCGAGCATGTGCAGTGGGGCGACGATCCGTTCCGACTCACCGAAAGCGGTGAGGCTGCCAACGGCGCAGCAACGTCTCGGTCGAACGGCAGTCGGACACGGCACCCACACGCTGGTGGGAGCAGCTCGCGATCGCGGTCGCGCGCAGGCTCGTTGAGCGGTGGCAGCAACGCCGCTGGCGGGAGCGGACGCGACAAGGCGAGCGTGGAGGAGGGCGTTCGCTCGCGGATGCCGCGCGAATACGAGTGGGAGCCTCAGATCACCACAACGTCAGGCGGGCGGGTAGGCACGGCGTCCGAGTTCCATCCTGCGCTGGTGTATTTGTGTGCGCCGTTCGTGCAATGCGTTCGCGTCGAAGCAGGCATGTACTTTGCGTTTGAGAAGCTGATGATGCTCATGGCGCGGCACAGTGCACGGCATCCGCTGCCACGGCAGGTGGCTGCGTTTCTCACGCTGTTCCGGACGACGCTGCCGGAGCTGCACTCGTACTTTGAGGAGGAGGAGGTGGACATCATCGGGTTTGCGACCAACTGGCTGCAGCATCTGCTGGCGGGCGAGCTGCGCATCGAAGACCTCATGCGATTGTGGGATACGTACTTTGCGCTACCGGACTTTATGGATCTGCATCTGTACGTGTGCATTGCGATCCTGACCAACTGCAAGGACTCGCTCGAGGAGCTCGACCGGTCGGAAACGAGGAGCATGCTGGATAGCCTTCCGCCGCTCGACATTGACCGAGTAAGTACACGAACCTCATGGCTGGATAGAAGAAGAAGAGGAGACGCTGACACCCCATGTCGCTAAGATTATCAACGAGGCGATCAACATTCGATTGAGCCACCAACGCTCGCAGCGCACCGACGAGCTCTGATGTAGGCGCGTGCTAGCTATGCAATGCAAAGGCAGAGAGCATACACATCGCGGCCATCTGACAGTGCGGCATCGGCGAGAGCATGTGGTGAGCATGAGCCGTGTGGAAGGGGAAGGGCGATTGCGGAGTTGCGGCGTGCGGAGGCAACGCGAGGTTGGGCTGAAGCGGGAGCAGCCAACCGAGGCCAACTTGGCGGGCGCCACACCAAAGCAAAGTTGCACAGCCCCGGGCGTCTTGGGTTCGATTTTGGTTTCGGCTCGCGTGGCGCAGATTGGCGTGGAGGAGCCGATGCTCTGCCAGCGGGAGCCAGTGGAGAGCCGTGCCGTTTTCGCTAGCCAGCCACGCACGCTGGGGGTAAGGCTGACAGGCGAGAGGGTGACAACAAGGTTGTCGTCGCAGATGCTGCGCATGTCAAAGATACGCTAAGAAGTGGATATGGTAGCACGAGGCAGGACGGCCGACGCGGCATCAAAACCGGCAGGGTGGGCGGCAGTATGCATGCAGCACCGCGTTGGCGCCGGTGTGCATTGCCTGCACCGGCCCCCCCGCCCCCCCCCCCCCCCCCCCCCCCCCCCCCCCCCCCCCCCGCCGCGCCCCGCCCCCCCCCCCCCCCGCCCCCCCGCCCCCGCCCCCCCCGCCGGCGGACAGCAGGCCAGGCGCCGGACAGGGC
>JALCCF010000078.1:0-50829 GCA_023212605.1 Moesziomyces parantarcticus | reverse complement strand
TTTTTTTTTTTACTTCTCTCAATACAAAATCGACAACAAACGAAGAATGAGTGAGGGGGGGAGGGGGGGGGGGGGGGGCGGGGGCGGGGGGGGGGGGGGGGGGGGGGGGGGGGGGGGGGGGGGGGGGGGGCGGATTCATGAATTCGACCGTGCGAGACGCGCTCTCAGCGCTTTCGAGTCGCGCATTCCGGCTGTCGGGTTTGGGGGCTGCTGGGCAGCTTTCAAGCGCGATTCGCACGATTCTGCCATCTCTCGACCTTTGATCCTCTATCCGCATCGTCCGCCAACTTGCGAGCCAACTTGCGAGAGTTGGGCTGCCCATGTCTCCGCGCACCAGCACGCTCCTGGCACCGTGCAACCTGCTCATCTCGCTGCTCACCACCGTCGTCGCTGCTATCATGGCGGTGCTTTCCAAGTCGCTCGGTACGCTCACGGCGGGCGCGCTCATGCTGCTCGCGCTCGCGTCGCCGCGCAGTCAGCGCATGCGCTTCTACCTCAACTCGATCATCTACATTGCGGGCCTCGGCATCTGCAGTGTGTGGGGCATCGTCGTCTCCATCGTCATGTCGTTCATCCCCGGCCAGAGGCTCAACATCAACCGAGTCGTCGCACGCTCCTTCTGGCGTCTCGTCAGCCCGCTCGTCGGCGTCAAATTCATCGTCGAGGGCGAAGAGCACTTCGACCAGGCTCGTCCTGCCGTTGTTGTGGGCAACCACCAAACCGCCATGGACATCCTGTATCTCGGAAGGATCTTTCCCAGTCATGCCTCGATCATGGCCAAGAAGGAGCTGCAATTTGCACCGCTGTTGGGTCAGTTCATGACGCTCTCCGGTGCGGTGTTTATCAACCGCAAGAATCTCAAGGACAGCATCAAGGCGTTCAAGCAGGTGGGCGATACGATGAACAAGAAGAAGCTGAGCCTTTGGATCTTCCCCGAGGGCACACGATCTGGACTCGCCACGCCGGATCTGCTTCCGTTCAAAAAGGGCGCGTTCCATCTGGCGATCCAAGCGGGCGTGCCCGTGGTGCCCGTGGTGTGCGAGAACTACAACCGCATCTTTGACTCCAAGTCGCGCTTCGAAAGCGGCACGGTGCGCATCAAAGTGCTGCCTCCCATCCCCACCTCGCACCTCACCGCCGAGGATGCCGGCGAGCTCACCGAGACGGTGCGCGAAAAGATGCTCGCCGCGCTGCGCGAGATGGACGTGCAGCGACAGAACGCCGACCTCAAGCCCACCGATTCGTACGACTCCAAGCCGCACGGCGTCGTCGGGTTTCTGGCTAGATTCGTCGGCTCCTCGACCAACTTCAACAAGATCAACGCAAAGGTCGATCGCACCGAACAAAAGTTGCGCCAACACGGCGATGGATCCCAAGCTGCCGACTACAACCTCGTTTCCGAAGCCCAAAAGTCAAAGTAAAACCCCCTTACACCTTCCCCCTTCATATCGCTGCTGCCCTCTTTTTTTTTGCGTCCATGTTGTAAATTTGCCGAATCGTATTCAAAGGTGCGGTTGATTGGGGGGTTTACGAGCGTTGACCTAGGGGCGAGACGAGACTGGCGATGAAGGCGCGCATGGTCTTACCTGCACCGGCGCCCCAGACGCCCATGCTGACCTGGTCGCAGCACGATTCGAATTCGTGCGTGGCGACAATGTGGTGCCAGTGCGTGTACACGTAGGTCTTGATGTGCGCATGCAGATCCGCATACATGCTCGTCGCCAGCAGCGTCGGAAACGCCGAGTTCGGCGTGAGCGTAGCCACCAAATGCACAGCCGCCAGCCTCGACAGCGAGTGCAACTCGTATCGATGCGCAAGCCTAAACACTGCCAATGCCGATGGTGCCGAGGGTGCTTCGCACGGATGTGCATGCACATCCCATTCACCACCATCACTTGAGGTCGATGATGCATGCACGACGAACGAGCCCGACACATCACGTCGATGCCCCACCTCCATCCCAAATCCCTCCTCGAGCTGCGATACTGGCGTCCAATCCACCAATACACTTGCTTCGCCTTCGATGCCGAGTTGGGCGCCTTTGGCCCACTCGTCGTCGAGCACTGCACTGCGCACATCGTGGTGCAATGCAAACTCGATATCGTCCGTATACAGGTAGCGCAGGAATGCATAGGCCGTGACAAAATCCGCATCGGGAATGCGCAGCGTACGCACCTTGCGCGCCGCACCCGCGCCGTACGCATGGCTGATCCCCTCGCTGAACTCGGACGCCAGCATGGTGCCAAAATACTCGCTGCGACTTCGCAGCACGCTCGCATGCGCCCACAGCACGCGATCGCGCACAACGATCCTCGGCTCCTCCTCCGCCTCTCCCTGTGTGGCACTTGTGGGATGCACAGATCCGATGGGGAACGGAACGATGCGACCCGATCGAGTCGGCGCATCTTGGTCATCGGAGAGCGCTTCACCTTGATCTGGGTCAGGCTGGAGGATGCCGCGTTCGCGCACGATTATGCGCACATCGCCCGTATTGGCATCGTCGAGCAAGCCGTCGAGCGAAGTGAGCATGGCGCGCGGCACGAGATGGTGTCCCTCGATCTCGACGGGCATGCGCGTGAGTGCGTGATCGCCCAGCTGCATCGACGCCTCGCGCATATGCCCCGGCCCGAGCCCGAGCTGGATGGTGAGCGCAATGGCGTCCTGACTCTCGACGTGCTTGTCTTGGAGCATCTGCGAGACGCTGGGTAGATCGTGGCACGTGAACAGATCCGCCTCCTTGTGGAACGTGTAGTCGTAGAAGCGACGCCACATCCAGCCGCCGTCTTCTGCGCCGCGCCTGCCGACGACCGCACGCACGGGCCGCAGACCCAGCATGATGGACGCAGGGATCTCGACGTTGGCGTGGGTGTAGTCAAGCACGAGGGCGGTGAGGTATACCGAGAGGATGGTGATGGTGTTGTGCGCCGGCTTGGCGGTCGAATCCGAGGGGTCTGGGACGGAAGCCGATGCGTCCGTGTCGTGCGAGGTGTCTAGCTCTTGGTCGTTGCGGCCGGCGAGGCTGCGTGTGGTGCGCACGAGCTCGAGCTTCCACTTTCCATCGCCGAATACGGGCGGGTTGGTCCAGATATCGCTCTTGCCGGCGCCTGCGCTGACGGAGCGACCGCCCTCGGAGGGGGGTGGAGAGTGTTCGACCTCTTCGCGCAGGAGGTGCAGGTCGCGGATGGTCCAGGTAAACGAGATGGTGGTGGTTTCCTCGAACGTGGGCTGTGTGTCTGGAAGGGCGGCCGAGGCGGTGTTGTGGAGGGCGTGGTGGGTTGTGGTGGAGTTGGATGCCGACGAGGATGGATGATGCGAGTGCGAGTGGATGGGCGTCGAGTACCAGCTGAGATGATTGGGGTTGGGGCTCGAGGTGGTTGCGGTGGAGTCGCGAGAGTTTGGAGTGGCTGTTGATCTTGCAGGGCGAACCCAGGCTGGCTGAATGCGGGCGTGCGGGGGACGCTGAGCGACCCAACCAGCCGGGCTTTCGGCACGGAAGGGGGGATTGGGGGAAGAGTAGAAGCCAAACATGGAAGGAACGGCGTTGACGCCATCTGTGGAAGCCATGGATGAGGGTGTGGAGGTGAAGGTGTGCTGTCGAATGCGACGGTTCGAGGCGGCCGAGTCGCGAGGAGCGGCAGCGGCGATGAAGCTCGAGGAGTTGTGAGCCAGGCTGGACGAGGCGCGACGTGGAGATGTGGTGGTTTGGGTGTTGGCTGGACGGGAAGTGGTGGGAGTGGCCGTTCCAGAGCTGGTGGCTGATCCTGCAGAGGTGGTGGCAGCTGCGGCGGTTGATACGGCTGCTGTGCTGCGTGGTAGCATGGAAGCAGGGGCGGTAGAAGTGGTGGACTGTGTTGTGGATGTAGGTTCGGGTGCGATGGTGGTGGTGGAGTGCGTCGCGGTCGGCGCCGCATCTGGTGACGAAGCAGCGTTGGCCGAAGCCGAAGCGGGCTCGGAGGGTGTTGCCATGATGATGATGATGATCCGTAGTGTTGGAGGCGGTGCGGATGGATGCTGAGCGAGCGTTGACAGCGCTTGATATGCAGGGGCGGCTGCGCGCTTTTTGGATGGACCCTGCCTCCACAATCGGATCTAGCATCGATTTTCGCCCAAGCCAAAATGTCACCTTTGTCGATGTAACATTGCCTGAGTCTGGCGCGGTGACACAACACAGTTGCCGCGACTCGCTTAAGCGCGCGCTCCGCATCAGGATCCGCGGCTCACCTGGGCTTGCCGAGGCTGGCAGCATCATACGAGCCAGCGCCGCTTTGGTCATCGCGCCAACGGGCCAACGTGCGGCTAGACTGTATGCTGTATGCTTCGCGTCGCTGCCTGGCCAAAGACGATGAAGTGAATGCAGTGAATGCAGTGAGCCGAAATAAGTTAGTCGGAAGTCCGGTCGTCATGCTTGCCATTTCCAAAGTGCGAATGCCTGCAGAGTGGGTGCGAGCATGCGTGTGTGCGTCCAAGTGCTGCAGCCCTCTGATCATCACTGACTGGTGGTGGAGGTGGCGGCGGCGGCGGGGAAAAAAAAGAAAAGAGCGCGAACAAAAAGGCGCGAAAAAGGCGAGAAAAAGGTCCGAAGGATGGGCGCAAGGGCGGATGTGAAAAAGGACGGCGCATCAGCGGATCGGCAGCGCTCGTGCAGCTCTGAGCTATGCGGAGGCGGCGGTTACCACCTCGTGCCAACCTCCGGCGCCGCCGCCTCGTGCCGCGCTTGTGTGCCACCTGCTGCTGCCCGCTCCGGCTCGCATTCCGACCGACTCTCTGACGCATCAGTCAGTCGAGGTGGCGGCGGCGGCGGTTGAGGCTGAGGCTGAGGCGGAAGCTGCCAACGAGGTGTCACCCGCGCCTATCTGTGTCCAAGCGCTGAGTCCAGCGGCGGCACGAGTGTGGAGAGTCGAATAATGCATCCCAACCCCAACCCCGCATATCCCTTCTCCCCCCTTTCTGCTCGCTACCACCACCACCACATCCACACACCCCCACTCACACATCCCCGCAAACATGGCCGCCGCAACCACCGCCGCCGCTGAAGCCGGCCTTCAGTACACTCCCATCGATGACATCCCCACCATCGTCGCCGACTTGCGCGCCGCCTTCCTCACGGGCAAGACGCGCTCCATCGAGTACCGCAAGAATCAGCTCAAGCAGCTCGCCTACATGTTCAAGGACCACCAGGACGACTTTGTCAAGGCGCTCCAGAAGGACCTCGGCCGCTCGCGCTTCGAGAGCGTGTTTGCCGAAATCATGGGCACCACCAACGAGATCGTCGAGGCCGTCAGCAAGCTCGACAAGTGGGCCAAGCCCGCCAAGCCCTGGGCGGGCCTCGCGTGGGCGGCTCACGGCGCCACCATCCGCTCCGAGCCCAAGGGCACCGTGCTCGTCCTCGGCGCCTGGAACTACCCCATCACCGTCCAGGTCGGCCCCGTGATCGGCGCCATCGCCGCGGGCAACACCGTCGTGCTCAAGCCGTCCGAGGTGGCGAGCCACACGGCCAAGCTGCTCGCCGAGCTGTGGAACAAGTACCTCGACCCCGAGTGCTTCCGCATCGTCAACGGCGCCATCCCCGAGACCACCGCCGTGCTCGACCAGCGCTTCGAACACATCTTCTACACGGGCAACGGCACCGTCGGCCGCATCATCGCCGAAAAGGCCGCAAAGTGGCTCTGCCCCACCACGCTCGAACTCGGCGGCAAGTCGCCCGTCTACGTCGACAAGAGCGCCGACCTCTCCATCGCCGCCCACCGCATCCTCTGGGGCAAGTCGTTCAACTGCGGTCAGACGTGCATCGCGCCCGACTACGTGCTCATCCCGCACGAGCTGCAGGACAAGTTTGTCGCCGAGCTCAAGAAGGCCTACGAGCGCTTCTATCCGCAGCTCAAGGGCGGCGTGCACGCCTCGGACAGCTATGCGCGCATCATCAACACGGGCCACTGGAAGCGTCTCAGCTCCATGCTCGCCGGCACCAAGGGCCGCGTGGTGCTGGGCGGCGAGGGCGACGAGGCGGACAAGTTCCTCGCACCCACCGTCATCGCCGACGTCAAGGTGGACGATGCCGTCATGGCGGGCGAGATCTTTGGGCCGCTGCTGCCCATCGTGCCCGTGCGCGACGTCAAGGCTGCCGTCGACTTCATCAACTCGCGCGACCAGCCGCTGGCGCTCTACCTGTTTGCCGGCGACGCCAAGGTGAAGCAGTTCTTCTTTGACAACACGCGCTCGGGCGCGTGCGTGCAGGGCGACACGCTGCTCCACTTTGCCGTCGATGCGCTCCCCTTTGGCGGCACCGGTCCGTCGGGCTACGGCAACTACCACGGCAAGGCGTCGTTCGACCAGTTCAGCCACCAGCGCGCCTCGCTCGACGCTCCCTCCACCGGCATCCTCGGCAAGATCATCGAGGCCGTCATGGCGAGCCGCTACCCGCCCTACACCGACGCCAACCTCAAGAAGATGTCCATGCTCGCCGCCTACTCGGTCTCGTTCAAGCGTCCCACCAACCCGCACCACTCCAAGACCGCCTCCTCCGTAAGTGTTGCTTTCTCGCCCGCAGCGTTCCGGCTTCCTTCCCTCCTTCCCGCGGCCTCTTTCTTCCCCCTTGGCAGCTTGGGGAACAGCAAAACTGAGCAGCGGACTCTCGTCTCTCTTTCTCCCCATCCTTTTCGTCTTGCGCACCGGCTGTACGCCATTTCGCTTCGCTCCCTGCACTGTTGACATGGCTGTGGAATCGCTCCTGGGCGCTTGAAATCACGTGACCTGATTCTTTTGTACTGACGCCTCCTCCTCGCTCTTCTTATTGTTTCTGGATGCTCCCACCACGCACGCTTGGATCTCCGCCGATATCTTGGCGTTGCCGGGTTACCACCTTTTTGTTCGGATTTTGGCGTTTTTCACGCGCGCGCTTGTGCCGGGTGTGCGCATCGCTCTAACACGCTCTCTCGCGGTGGATCCGTGCGTCCCAAGAGACCCGCCAAGGCGTGATGGGCCGACGTGCGATGCTGCTCGTGCTGCTGCTGGCGCTCGTGTTCGGCGCGCGCAACAAGGGTCTCATCGGATGGATCTAGGCGGCGAACCAGCACCAGCGCCACCAACTCAGAAGAAAAAAACGATCCCAAGGTTGTGCTGTTATATCCCGGTCTCGCACTGTTTTTCTTAATGTAGCTCGGCTCGAACGTGTCGCAGTGCCTGTGGAGCGAGAGACCGGGGTTCAGGACCTGTTGGAAGCCGGAGCGATTGAGGCCATGAGTGAGAGAGAGAGGTGTGGGCGATTAGGCCTCTCACCGCCAAGCATGTATGCAGTGTGCGACTCCAACCATGTGCGAGTTGTATGCGGTCTAACACTCTCCACCGGGCTGGATTTTATCGGGCCGAGTCAACGGGCGGATGTGTGGGGGGTTTGCAGGTTCGGGCCGCGGGGTCGTAGCGCGGCACCGGCTATTCTTTGCTTTGCGGCCGGTTTCTTTCCGGCCTGCCCTTGCCTCTTCTGCTCTTCCCCGCGCTGTCTGGGGTCTGTGCACCTTTCCCCTACCGCATATTATCCATCTCTCGCCTGCGTCTTCTCTCCCCCATCATCACCCTTTTCGCATCATCTTCGCGGGCATGTCGAACAAAGTCGGACAGGAGTATGGCGAGGTGCGTCATGCTATTGACGTGGCGGCGCTGAATGCGTATCTGCGCACGTCGGTGGCTGCCATCGCCGCACCCGTCACCGTCAAGCAGTTTAGCTTTGGCCAGAGCAACCCTACCTACATCCTCTTTGACTCGAACAACGTGCGCTACGTTCTGCGCAAGAAACCTCCCGGTTCGCTGCTCTCGTCCACCGCACATGCCGTCGAACGCGAGTATCGCATCCTCAAAGCGCTGCACACGTATACATCTTCGCTGCCCGAGGATAGCAAGGACCGAATCCCCGTTCCAGAGGTCTTCTGCCTGTGCGAAAAAACGGAGATCGTAGGAACGCCGTTTTACATCATGCAGTTCATCCACGGTCGCATCTTTGAAGACTATCGCTTCCTCCAACTGCCCAAAGCCGAACGGGCACAGTGCTGGATCTCAGCCATCGACACGCTCGCCGCGCTGCACCGCGTCGACTTCCGCAAAGTCGGCCTCGAAGGATACGGCAAGGACTCGGGCTTCTATACGAGACAGATGAAGTCCCTCGCCAAGGTATCAGCCGTGCAAGCTGGCGTGAAGGATAAGCAGACGGCGAAAGAGGTCGGGCCGATTCCCGGCATCGAAAGATTCCTAAAGTGGTTCGGCACCAATATGCCAGGCGATGAAAACACCATCGTACACGGAGACTATAAGATCGACAATCTCATCTTCCATCCGACCGAACCGCGCGTGATTGGGATTCTCGACTGGGAACTCTCCACGCTCGGCCACCCACTCTCGGACCTGGCGAACCTGCTCCAGCCCTACTCGACCACGTGCACCGATGTGTCGGCGATCAACGATGCAGCCACCTGGGAGAAGTCGCGTCGCGAGGGCTCGTTGCTGCTAGCACTGGGTGGACTGGATGCCGAAACGAGCCCCGTGCCGGTGGAGGATGAGTTGATCCGTCGATACTGCGACCAGGCGGCGCGCGAGTATCCCATCCGCAACTGGACGGCTGCCAAGGCGTGGGCATGGTTCCGTCTCGCCGTCATCAGCCAGGGTATCGCCGCCCGCAATGCCCAGGGCCAAGCATCCTCCGCTCAGGCCAAGGTGTACGGCGCCAAATTCCCACTCTGCGCCCAACTCGCACTCAACATCATCGACGCCGAATCGCCCGCGTCCAAACTCTAATGATTCATTTCTTTTCCTTTCGTTGCTTCTTTGTGTATGGGTTTAGGCGATGGGCTGACCAGCTTGATCGGCTCCGGCAATGCGTCTTGCGGCAAGGATCATGTCGACGACCGCATCCACGTTCTGGTCGAGTTTCACCGACGTGAACACGGTCGGTCCACCATCGCGCACCTTGTTCGCATCGCGCTTCATCACGCCCAGGTCCGCACCCACCTGATCGGCCAGGTCGATCTTATTGATCACCAGCACGTCGCTCTGCGTAATACTCGGTCCACCCTTCCTCGGCACCTTGTCACCGCCCGCCACGTCGATCACATACACGTGGAAATCCGCCAGTTCCACACTGTACGCAGCAGCCAGGTTGTCACCGCCGCTCTCGACAAAGAGCAGCTGCGTGTTGAACGCAGCCTGCAGCTGTTCGAGCGCATCGAGGTTTGCACTGATGTCCTCGCGGATCGCCGCGTGCGGACAACCGCCCGTCTCAATCGCCCGGATTCGCGTCTCGGGCGTGAGCGCCGAATGACGTCGCAGGAACTCCTGATCTTCGCGTGTAAAGATGTCGTTCGTCACAACGCCCAGGTTGAGCTTCTCGCGCAGCTTACGACAGATCGAAAGCAGCAGGGCCGTCTTACCCGATCCGACGGGTCCACCAATGCCCACCGTGAACGCGCGCTCGTTCCAGTTGCGCTGCTCGTAGTTGGGCAGTTCGCGGTCGTTGAACTTGCCCGCATGCTCCATGATATCGTGCGTGTGCCCGTGGTCTCCGCCCGAATGCGAGTGCGAGTGCCCATCGCCAGCACCAGCAACAGGCGCAGAGTGGATAAACTCCACGCCCGTATGCGCGAGCGCATCCTGCGCCATCTTGAGCGCACCCGCGCGTGTGGCGTTGCCACCGATGAATCCACTCTGGTGCACAAAGATGCAGCCGTCGATGCCCGTGAGCGTCGAGAGCGCCTCGTCGCGGATGCCGCGCCACGGTTCGGGCAGCGCCTTGCGCGAGACGAAGCTCTCGGCACTCACGGGCACCGCCTGCACGCGCCACTTGCCGCTCTCGTCCGGATACACCACATAGATGGGTCGCTCCGTAGGCGCAATGTTGAGTTCCTGCTCGAGCGCAAACAGGTGGTCCTTCCAGCTCGCGAACTCGTCAAACACAAGCAGCTGCGGATGCGTACGCCTCGCCAGCGCATCCACCACGATCTGACGTGCAGGCAGCCACGCATTGAACGTGTAGTCGAGTCGATCAAAGAACTCCTTGCCCGCCATGGCGCTCGCCTGCTCGAAGCGCACATCCAGCTCGGCATCGGTGGATTTTTCGTTCCAGCTCGGGTTGAGGTAGCCCACGCGAGCCGACAGATCCGTGCGGCTCTTGTACTTGGGCTTGAGCTCGTTGGGATACTGCGCAATGCCATTGTCGATGCCATCGATCGCCTCGACAAAGTCGTCGTACAGCTTGCGCCACAGCAGCTCCACTGTCTCCTTGTCTTGCTCGCCCAGCTGCAGGTGCGCCGCTACGATCTCGCGTCCAAAGTGCTTCCACACCAGTCCGGCGCTCGACAGCTTGGTGGCGTGCTTGTCGTCAAACACCTCCTCGAATCCGCGCTGGTGGTGGTCGTACCTGTGCGCAGCCGGGTCGTACGTCGCACCGACGTCGACTACGATGGAGCCCTTGTCGATCGTGGCCGCATCGCGCGTGCGCGTGAGAGGGGCGGTGGCGAAACGCGGCAGCTTGCGCAACAGGTTGACGGCAAGCGCCTCGTCCGCGTGGAACGTGCCCGAGTGCGTGATAATGTGCTCTGCCATCGTGTGTGTGTCAATCCCAGAACAGAACGTCAGCGCCAGTCAGGAAGATGTTGGTGGGAGAAAGTCAAGCCCTCCTCTTCCAAAAGCCCTGCGCCGAGTCAAATTCCTTTTTTCCAACTTTTCCTTCTTGCGGGCTCGTGCGCAGGCGCAACGACGAAAAAGGAAAAAAGCCTTTGTGCGCAGACCCGCGATCGCCAAACCTTACGACCTTGCTTGGACGCTTCGCAGACTCACCATTCGAATCCATCTTGGACCTCTTGTTCGTCGTTGCGTCGGCCATGATGCTGATGCTGCTGCTGCTCTGCGTGTGCAGGTGTGCTGATGGAAAAGCTCGAAGCAGCACGAATCTGGGCGTGGGAGCAAGCGGGTGGAGCTTGAAAGCGGGGACGTGCGCACGGATGCACGCCAGGGATCTCAGGGTTCGCAGCGAGACCGTCGTAGACAGCGGTAGCATGCAGTGGGGCAGTCGAGCCAATCAGTCGAGTATTGGCAGATTCGCCGTGTGAGCTGAGTGTGGCCGGTGCCGATGCTGTGCAGAGAGGTGATGGTGGTGAGGCAGTGAGCGTCAGTGCACGCGCCGCACGGTCGGCCATCGCGGAAATTCAACACCCAGCAGCCGGCCCCCATTTTTTCCTCACACTCTCTACACACACACCCCAGCCGCACACACAATCCACAGCCAAGTCGCCGAACGATCGGTAGTAGTAGAGACTTTGATAGACTACAGCACTTGTGAGAGGTTGTCGACATGCTACAATGACTGCTCCCACGTCCTGGCGTGCGGCGCGTGCTGCTGCTGCTGCGGAAATTCATGCTCAGCGTCGAGCTCGTGCGCTTGGCTGTCGAGCAGGAACGGCGGCAGCTGCTTGGCACTCTCCTCGAGGTTGGCTACCAAGGGCGACCATCGCGGCGAGGTGGATGATGCTGCTGTCGCATCGACGTGCATCTCGGCACCGTTGTGCAGCGGCGACTCGAACGTCATATTTTCGGCGTGCGCCTCCATCTCGGCGATCTTGTCGGCTAGATCAATCGAGGGCGCACCCACCGAGCCGCTGCCGCTAAGAGATACTCGGCCATCAAACGAGCCCGAGCCAGACGCTCGTTCGTAGCTCGAACCGGGCAGCACCAGCGGGCCGGGCACGGGCTGAGGCTGGCGCATGCTGTGGCGCAGCCGCTCCTCGGGCGACGAAGTGATGGGCGCATAGCCGTTGCGGAATCCGAGCGTCGACGGACCCGCTCGCTCGCGCATATCGACGCCGGCGCCACGGTCGCGTCCACTGTCGACATCGTCATCCTCGTCGCCGTCGTCGTCGTCATCCAGATCCGACGACAGCAGCTCGTGACCATCCTCGTCGAGCAGCACATCGTCGTACGCGTCGTCCGCCTCGTCGTCCAGCTCGTCCACCGCACGACGCGCTACGGACAGCAGGTAGATCATGATGCCGACGCAAAGCCCGATGCCCACGAGGCCCGCCCACTTTTTGACGTTCTCGGCCGTCTGCGATGCGACGGCCTCCTCCTTGCTGACACCTTCGGCGGCGCCGTTGTAGGCGGCAAAGTTCTTGATCGAGGTGCCGAGGCCGGTGTGGATGAGCAGCTTGGGCAGCGCGAGCGCAGTGCACGTGACGTAGGTGCGCATGGTGAGCGTGGGCGAGCTGGCGAGCAGCGTGTTCATGAGGTTGTACGGATACGGCGCCAGACGCACGAGGAAGAGCAGCTTGGGCTGCTTTTCGATGGCGCGCACCACCTTCTTGAGGCCGCCGCTCTTGTTGAGCAGGCCGACCATCCATTCGCGGAGGAGGGAGCGGCTGAGCACAAACACGACGATGGCGCCCGAGAGCGCGGCGATGTAGCTGATGATGAAGCCCTGCCAGAGGCCAAAGGTGAAGCCGCAGAGCATGATGAGCGTCGAGTAGAGCGGCAGCGGCGGGAAGGTGGTGAGGAAGATGAGCGAGCCGAGCATCAACTTGCCGCGCAGGCCCAAGCCTTGGAGGTAGGCGGCCATGTGGTCGAGGCCGATGAAGACCTCGGTGTGGAAGGTGATGACGAGCGCGGTGCTGGTCAAGCTGATGGCGAGCCAGATGAGCAGCGGCACGTACGCCTGGAGCCACGGCGGATAGTAGCTGCGCACGCCTGTAAGCGGGTCGCGGAAGGCGTCGTCGATGGAGATGCGCGTGTCGATGCAGTACTCGCGGAAGCGACGCAGCGCCTCTGCGGGCGAGGCGAGGAGACGCACAAAGTGAACGAGCGTGGCGAGCCAGACGAGCACGGATTGGCGCCAGGTGCGTTTTGGCTTGGCGGGGCGTGCGACTCTTCGCCTGCGGCGCGGATGGAGACGGACGGCGCCGCGGCGAGCCTGTGGGATGACGATGGGCGAGCCGATGTGGATGGAGGAGTGGGTGGTGGACTTGAGGCTGTCGGGCAGATGCATGTCGGTGCTGTCGTCGGCGGTGGGTTGGCGGTCGTGATGCTGACTGGCGCGGCGCCTCGAAGGCGTGGCGGGACGAGGCCGGTACGCGGCTGGGGTTGCTCGTCGGGATTCCGAGATGCCGGCGGCATGCCATGCGACGTCGCCGCTGACGCCGTGGACGGGCTCGGCGTGGTGGATGGCGGCGGGGGAGGGTTGCTTTTCGTGGAAGTGGGCGTGGTTGCGTGGGTGGGAGAGGGAAGGGGTGAAGCGATTGGCGACGGGCGGGATGGCTTTGCGACCGTGACCCTTGCCGGCCTCGTCGTCGTCGTCGCTGAGGCTATCGCGATCGTCGGAGTGTGGGAGGTGCTTGTTGCGCGAGGTGGCTGGGGAAGAACGACCGGCCATGGCGTCCATGATGGACTGTGCAGCCGAGACGGCGGCGCGACCGATGCCCGAGTTGAGGAGCGAGGGCGAGGCGACGCGGTGGACGGCGGGGCTCTTGTTCTGGCGGATGCGCTGTGCGTCATGTTCGTGGAAGGAGCCGGAGCGAGAAGAGGGATGATGGCTGGCGGGCGAAGCGTGGTGGGAAAAGGGAAGGTGATGATGGCGCGCGCTGGTGGGGGTGGCGGATGTGATGTGCGGGCTGGTGGGACGCTTTTCCGCCTCGTCCATGAGCGACTCTCGTCTGGAGAGGGGCCTAGTATCGATGGCGGGCATGGCGCGGCGGAGATTGTTGGAGCGGGAGGAAGAGTTTGCGCTGTCTACGGCTATCCTTGGAGGGACGGACTGGGAGCGGTTTTCTGTGAGCCAGTACGAGGAGCCGGAAGCGGCGGAAGAGGAGGCGGCGGCAGCAGCAGCAGCAGCAGCATCGTCAGCGTGGAAGAGGCCGTCGGCGGGTAGCTCATAGTTGGGAGTGGCACCGAATGCTTGATCAAAGTTTGGGTTGAGGGAGAAGTTGGGCGTGTCGAAGTGAGGGTGATGATGGGACCTGTGTGCGAGGTTGGAGCGGCTGCTGAGGTGGTTGGCGGCCGAGGAAGAAGAAGGCGGCGGTGGCGGCTTCTTTGTGGGGGAAGGGGAGCGTGCGACGGGCGTGCGCGGAGGCATGTTGGCGAGGTTGCCGGGATGGTTGCGACGTTCTGTGCCCGTCATTGCGATGGCGATGACTGTGCAAGGCACAGAGGGCTGGGCTAGGGCCCAGTAGGAAGGAAAGTCAAGTGGTGTGGAATCGAGCGTTGGTTGCGAGAGCTGCGACAAGTGCGTAGAGCGGACGGTGTGGCGATTGATTCAGCAAGCAGCGCACATGGGTCGCGACGCAATCGAGCTGGGAAGGGATGCAGGCGATGTACGTTAGAAGCTGTGGGCCGTGAAAGCGAGTGCGATAGGGAATATAGGGCGGGCCAATGAGACCGTGATGCAGAGGACGATGATGTTTTGCGGACAGGACGACGAAGACAGAGGTATAATTTGCGGCGGCGAAAGGGATTGCGATGGCTTGGACGGGCGAGTGACAGGGCGCTGTTGTGATTCTATGTGGCGAGAGCTATCGTTGCGCGGAGGCTGGTGGTGAAAGCAGCCTTCGGAAGACGGATTAGCAGCGAGACGAAACGGGTCGAGTAGAGTAGATGGAGAGTGAAGGTGGGAGTGGGAGTGGGAGTGGGCAAGCCGGGCGCAGAGGGATGAGATTACGCATTGAGGATGAGGGCGGGTGTTGGTCCATGCTGCGCTGCGCTCCAATTTCCAATTTGGCTTGTTCCCGCAGCCGAGTCTCTCTCTCTCTCTCTCTCTCTCTCTCTCTCTCTCTCTTTTGGCAACAGCAGCTGGCTTTGCGTCGAGCAGAGCGGGTGGCGCATCTTCTGCCGGCAGCTCCTAAATTTGGCGCCAAAGGAAAAGGAGGGGCGCTCCAATCACACACTTTTCACCCTCTGCGCCGCACTCTTGCCTTCACCACACGGCATCGGGACATCCGCTTCGATGCACAATTCGGAGGTGCAGCCAAGGAGGTCGCCTTCTTCTTGGCTGCGCTCGACATTTGGGCATTTCGTCCCGTCGGCTATTCCGCCCGCTCGCCACCGTCGTCGTTGTTGTCGCCTCGGATGCTGATTTCTTCGGAGCGATGCCGCCTTGCTCGGCTCCTTGAGAAATCACCACCGAGCAGCAGCTGCTTGATCAACTCACTGCAGTGGAGTGCAGCAGCAGCGGCAGCAGCGGCAGAAGCAGCAGAAGCAGGTTGACCGGCGCCACTTTGGCCGCGCTCGCTTTCCAGTCGCTACTCTTGCTCATCTCCTCTGAAAATATGCAAGCGTGATTGGATGCAGAGGGCCTGCAATCCACCAATCACGACCCAAAGCCGACGGCACCTCTCTGCCACTACTGAGCCACCTCATCACACGTGCGGACCGGACCCTTTGACCATGGCCCAACCAAAAGCGTGGCTGTGCCTCCATGTCTCACTCCCTCTCCCGCGACTCTCTCTCTCGAGCTTCGAATTTTTTTACGCAGACAGCCGCCCGCCACGTGGGCCAACACCGAGCGCGCTCCTCTCAGCTTCGTGACCTCCGGCCTGCCCGTGCTGCTGCTGGACCCTGGCGGAAGCTGAGCGCTCTGCGCACTGCATCGAACCAACACCAACCAACGACGGCCACCAACTCCGCTCCTTCTACTCGTCGTCGTCTTGTGCACGTCGTCTTTGGCAGTCAATTTCGCAGTCAGCTAATGACATTCAGTCCAGACTGAAAAGAGCGCTGCGTATGGCCGCCGCCACCACATTCACCTCCGCCGTCCGCCGCGGAGGACAGTGGCCAATGTCGAGCTCAATCACCTGCTTGCCCTGCTCGTGATACAGCGACGCCAGCTGCCGCGATTCGCCTAGGCCCGTATCGTGTCGTCCGTGCACATGCACGCTCCTGATCTCGAGCGGCGCAACGCTCCTCGTGTCGACGCGTCGCATGCCTCCTCCGCTCTCAAACGGTCGTCCGCCGCAGATGAGGATGGCCAGTCGCACAGGCGGCAGCATCGTCATCGCCCCTTGAGCTTCCAGCTGCGTCCTCAGCTCGAGCAGCATGCCCGTCGTCACCGCACATCCCTGCGAAAAGCAGATCACCGCGTCGAATCCACACCGCCGCTCTTCCTCGGGCGTCATCGGGCCCGCCGTGCTTGGATCCGAGTCCGTGCTCCCACAGCTCCGTGTGAGGGGAGGCAATGCGATCTTGTTCGTGTCGAGCGGGCTCAAGCCTCTTTGCAATGCAGGCGATCCGCTCCTTGGCTCCCTTGCTGCGACGAGTGTGCCCGAGGATGCCATGCCTGTCAATGCTGCATGCTTCGTGAAAGCATCCATGCCCGAGCCTTGGTCGTCGATGTCTATGGCTGCAGTGAGCGGATGCGGGCCAATATCCTGCTCCCCATAGCAGCTGTTGGTAGTGGCCAATCTGGCGGCCACCCTGGTGTGCGCAGCCTGCAATGCAGCGCGCGTCGGCTGCTCGTACCACGAAAAGTAAGCCTGGCCCGGAAAGATGCTCTCGATGCCTGGTGAAAGCAGCCAGCAGCCAGCAGCGAGCAGCCAACAGATCATCAGCACGCAGCTTCAGCAACGACGTTTGATGCCACGCACTCACCTTGGTAAGGAGCACATCTCTCGCCACCCTCCAAATACTCGACCTCGACCAGATCACCAAGAGCGTCCACGATCGGCTTGATCTGCGTCTTCATGATGCGCGCCGACGTTCCCTTGCCGTGCAGCGCCAAGAGCCGATACTTGCGCAACGCCATGCTTCCAATGTGAGTATGCCCGGGCCCTTGGTCGATCAGCAGCCCGCTTAAGTATGTTCAACACGTCGATATGGCCAATCGTGTCCCCCCATCAACTCGACCCCTTCAGCCCAGACGGTGCACCCTCCCCGGAGGTTTTCGTAATGTAGCGTGACATACGACTGCACCGAGGAACAAGTTGGCTCGATCATAGCTCGCACCTGGCTCAGCAGTCAGCACCTCACGGCACTCCCCGGAGGTCGGACAAATGTGGCTCGCACAGGGACGAGGGGTCCAAAAGAAAAAGCTTGGCTAAACACTGAGCCGCCAAGGTTGCAACGCCAGAAGCCAATCAGCTCAGGGCGCACTGCTCTCCAAGCTCTCGATGTGACACGATGCTGTCGAGTTCGGCGTAACGCGGTCTTGGCTCTCGCTCTCGACCCAGTCTCCCCACTGATCTGTAACCTTTCAACGCCCGTGGGGCGAAGCTATCTCGAAAGCATCACCAACGCCTTTTCGAACGCCGCTTATTCTTATCGCCACATGCCAACCTTGAGCTTCGACACCCACTGTCGCGTATCTCCGCCCACCGATCATATTCGAGGCTCGCATCACGCAACTACAGTAGCTCGAAAGATCTTGGCATCACCGCCGAGCCAACGGCCTAGATAGATGGCACGTCCACGGCGTCGCGCTTCTTCGCAATCACGACTTGGGATCGTTAGATCACCTCGCCAAGCAGGCGTCCTTATGCTCTGGGTTTACCCTCAAGCTCAGAGGCCAAGAAACTTTACGCCACATCGACACGCGTGTGAACATTTAGGCGTAGACCTCGTCTTGCTCCGGTCACACTATCCACCTCGTCTGTCACTTTGTCCGTCACTTCGTCTCGACACGCGCAGCTCCGATCACCACACAGGCACTGAAAAGTGCCGACGCCATCGGATGCTCCGATGGGCCTTTCCGTCGGATTCTCACACAGATCACAAAGATTACAAAGAGGCGCGACTGCCCACCCCTAGCAACCTCCGCGACGTCACGCAGTCTCGCGCCAAGAATCGTTGTCAGTGCGCGAAGATGGCACTCGCGGAACGTCCGGCGGATAGCATGGCCCGCAGCGGCTCTTCCGACACCACACGCGGAGGTTCTCAAATACCAGAGACGAGGCGCGGCAGCAAAGGCACCTTCCAACGCCAAGAGCTCGTGCCTCTGCCCGAGTCGCCGCCTGAAAGCGTCTTCCTGACAGTCTCAGCCACACAGGAGCGGAGCGCTTCAAGTTTGGCCACCGCCTCCGCAACGCAACAAGACAACACGGAAGTTCCGCACCGCACCGCACTCGAAAGGCTCTGACCTCTTCTGCACGCGCGCTTGGGTTCGCTCCAGAGCGCAGCACATGCAACATATAAAGCAGACGCAGAGACGGCACCATACCGACTGCTCCCCCAGCGATCCCTCGTTCTTTCCTCCATCCGTCCAGAAAGCCGCAAGATGACCATCAACCAAGCGCAGAAGAACGGCCTCGAGCACAATCACAAGGTCGTCTTTGTATATGCATCTCATCGGCAGATCTTGCGTCCGTCCACATTCCACCTCTTGTATCACAGGGCGCTCCACGACGCCATCCTCCGTTCCTTCCTAGAATCCGCGTACGAGTCCATCCGATGCGAGGCCAAGGCTGGAGCCGATGTGCCCGGCCTGGAACGCTCCCGTGCACCCTTTCTACCCGCTTCCTTCGAAGCGCTCACCCAGACCTCCGCAGCCTCCCTCTTCAGCTTCTTTGTCCTCTCTCTCACCACTCTTGCGCAAATCGGCATGGTCCTCGCCGCCAGACAAGACTTGAAGGATGCCATGGCGGGCGACCTCCCCGCTGTGTGGGATCCCGAGTCCTTTCTGACGATGCGAATCCTCCACACGACCAAGGCCTCGTCGACCCTCGATCTCATCGATCGTGCCGTGGAGACGATCCGACTCGCCACCTGGATCGACATGTTCCTGGCTCCTGGCAGCTTTGGAGAGGCGCCAGGAAGACTCGAAAGGCTCACGCTGCGAGGAAGCGATGGGCTCCAGTCAGCCCTGGACAAGTGTCGCCAAGGTGACAACCTCGTTCAAGAGACTTCGTACGGCTTTACTGTCGGCGTTCCTCCGCACAGTACAGAGGCGGATGCATTGCATGAGTCGGAAGGGGTGCTCATCACTGAACGGTCCAAGGTGCCGCTCTTGGACGAGACCCAGTGGACTCGAATTCGCGAGGGTCTCCAGGCTTGTATCGATCAACGCCACATCGGTGTCACTCTCGCCCCTGGCCAGGTGACTTGTGGCAACCTGCCGAACATCCTCGAAGTCGATCTGGCCGACCTTTTCAGACTGCCCGACGCTGGACGCTCTCGAGAACATAGCCATGCCGCCATCCAACACCTCGAGCAAACCATCAGCCTTTCGCGCGTCTACGGTCCACACGTTAGTGTTCTGCTCATCGGCGGCAACGCCAACGATGCTTGCATCTCGGCAGTGACACGACATCTCACGTCAGAAATACTGCCGCACGAACATATCAAGCTCCTCCATCTCCTCTCGCCCAAAGACTCTCAGCGATTCGGAAACGAGCCTGTCAATCTCTCCAAAGTCAAGGGCAATCCTTGCGAACAGATTGCCATCGTTGGCATGTCCTGCCGCGTACCGGGCGCTGCTGATGCAGATGAGCTCTGGAAGCTTCTCAAAGAGGGCAGAGACACT
Source organism: Moesziomyces parantarcticus (assembly GCA_023212605.1). Taxonomy (NCBI): domain Eukaryota; kingdom Fungi; phylum Basidiomycota; class Ustilaginomycetes; order Ustilaginales; family Ustilaginaceae; genus Moesziomyces; species Moesziomyces parantarcticus. The sequence continues at coordinate 31,358 of JALCCF010000078.1, read as the reverse complement.
TGCGAAGAGGTATGTCCGTGTGTCCAGCGCAGTGCTCTTGGTGCTTGAAGCTAAACCTAACGTCATATCGCCACTTCTTCCTTTCACCCCTTCCCAGATCCCCGAGAGGCTCTACCGCTATCAAGATTACCATTCCGCCTCGTACCGTGACCGCAACGTGATGCGCGTTCGGACTGCAAACTGTCTCTACAACCCGGGTCTGTTTGACAAGAGTCTGCTCGAAGGGGTCGGCTCTGTCGATGACTGCGCAAAACTCGACCCTCAGCAGCGCGTCACCATCTTGACCGCCCACGAAGCGCTTCAACGGGCAGGCTACGGCTTCTCTCCTCGTCATCCGCCAAAGCACCCGCAGCAGTGGAGCACACACCTTGCCTATTGCACCGATGACTACCGAGAGCATCTCAGTCGCGATATCGACGCCGACTTTGTTCCCAGCACGCACCGCGCCCATCTCGTCGCCCGCGTCAACGAGACATTCGGGTTCCGAGGCGAGGCGTGCACCTATGACACTGCTTGCAGTTCCGCTCTCGTCGCAGTCGAGGCGGCATGCAGTAGCCTGCTTGCCGGCGAGACATCGGCAGCGCTCACTGGGGGCATCAGCATCATTACCCAGCCGCAGATGACCATCGGACTGGACCGCGGCTTCTTCCTGTCGCCTTCGTCCCAATGCATGACGCTAGACGATGCCGGCTCAGGCTACTCCAGAGCAGATGCCGTGTCCATCATGCTGCTCAAGCGACTTACCGACGCCGTAAGCGACAACGATCCCATCCTAGCTGTCATCTCCTCGGCCGCGACCAACCACTCTGGCGAGTCTTTCTCCATCACCCATCCCCACGGCGAGACGCAGTGCAGACTGTATCAGTCCGGCATGCTCGCCAGTGGAACCCTGCCACGCGATTACTCGTACATCGAGATGCACGGAACAGGAACGCAGAGCGGTGACTTTGAAGAGGTCTCCGGCATTGTCGAGACGTTCGGGGCGAAGAAGAGGCCTGGCGAATCCCCGCTCGTCATCGCCTCAGTGAAGGCCAATGTGGGACATTCGGAAGCGGCCTCCGGGGCGACCAGCATGATCAAGACGGTCCAGATCTACAATCACGGCGTGGTGCCGCGACACATTGGTATCCGCACAAAGCTCAACACCAAGCTTCCGCCCCTCGACGGGCTGCACATCCCACTCGAGGAGACCAAGCTCGACCGCCTCGACTCATCGTTTACGCTCGTCGACAACTTCTCGGCAGCCGGTGGAAATTCTTCCATCATCATGGATCGGGGCAGTGCTTACCGTCAGCGCCTCCTGGACCTGAGCAAGGATGCTGTAGCAACGTTGGACGTCTCTGGCTCCGGTGATCAGCAGCATTTGCTCCTCGTCACGGCTGCTACGCCCTTCTCCTTGGACGCACATAGGAGGCAGCTAATCACATTCTTGGACGAGAACCGCGACGTCAGCCTGCGCGAATTCTGCAGCACCGTTTCGCTCAGCGATGCCATGTATCGCTATCGTCTGATCGGTACACCCGCTACACTTGCCGAAGCGAGGGCCTGCCTCAGCAGCCAGGAGTCCATCTGCGTTAGCGATCGAACCGCGAAGGAAATGGCCATCGGTATCGCTTTCAGCGGTCAAGGCGCCCAGTACCTGGACATGGGCCGGGAGCTCTACGTATACAGCTCTTCTTTCCGTCAGCACGTCGACGCCTGCAACACCATCGCCCTAAGCCTGGGTCTTCCAGCCCTGGTGGAAGTCATTCATCCGGGATGCAGCGACACGATGGCTCAGCATGACTCTGCAGTGAGAACACGGACAGCCGACAACCTCAGCCCAGCGCAATACCAGATGGCTTTGGTCGCTGTCGAAGTCGGCCTCACATCGATGCTCCTCAGCTGGGGTCTCAACCCAGCCTGCGTGGTCGGACATTCGCTCGGAGAGTACACAGCAATGTGGACGGCTGGCGTCATCTCCCTCCACAGCCTCATCGATCTCGTCGGACGACGCGCTTTGCTCATGATGGAACGCTGTCAGCCCAACGCCACGTCGATGCTGGCGATTCGATTGCATCACGCAAAGGTCGCACAGCTTCTCAAAGAGGCTGGCTCCGAAAGCCTCGAGATTGCTTGCATGAACAGTCCCAACGATACCGTCGTAGCCGGCAGCACGGTAGAGATCGAGATGCTCATGCGACTCTGCGAGCACAAGGAGGCCAAGATCAAAGCGATGGCGATTCCGGTGCCGTACGCTTTCCATTCGAAGGCAGTAGAGCCGCTGATGGAGGACTATGCAAAAGTGGCTGCTCGACATCGTTTCTCGCCTCCCAAGATCAGCATCGCATCCAACGTCCTAGGCAAGGTCATGGACAGCCAAAGCGCAAGCATTACGCCCGACTATCTTGTGCGCCATTTGCGCCACCCCGTACGCTTTTCCGAATCGATCCGGGATCTTCAAGGCAAGGTTCAAGTCGACACGTGGATCGAAGTGGGCCCTCATCCGACCTGCATCCCCATGCTCAAAGGCTGTTATGCCGAGACCGACCATGCACCGGCCTTCCTGGCCTCGTTCCGCCGAGGCAGCTCATCGTGGGCCTCCGTCCTCGGCCTGGTCAAGGAGCTTGCATCTCGCGGCATCGACCTGGACTGGGAGAAGGCTTTCGCAGACCTTGGCTTGCGCTTCTGTCACAAGGCCCTGAGCGCGAGCCTTCCACTGTACCCGTTCGATCTCGAAGAATACTGGATCCCGTTCAAGGATCGAGGACTGCGCGATGGCCTCAATCCGGCGAGCCAAAAGCGAATTTTCGCGGCGGAGACTGGCGCCGTCATCAGACGTGAGGCTCCTTCGAAGCCGAAATTGCCGCGGCCTTCATACGCTCTTCTGTCGCAGTGTGTCAGGCTCGAGGCCGATCCGCCGTCGGCTCTGTTCTTGGCGCGCACCAACGCGCGACCCTTCTGCGACATGATCAAGGGCCACATCATCCTTGGCACGGAGCTTGCTCCAGCGACCGTCTTTGTCGAACTTGCACAGGAAGCCGGCATGTTCTGGTGGGCTCTGGATGCAACAGCAGCTCGACCAGCCGATCAGAAGGCGCAAGACGTGGTCATCGAGGTGCTCGAGCTTTCCATGGTGGCTTCGCTGTACCTCAACGAGCGGGACCCGAAACAGAGCATCGAGGTCAGCCTACAGGGCGATCCCTTCTCGCACGACGGCTCGATCGTGCAGTTCTTCTCTCACAGCGAGCATCGCCACCAGAAGCATCAGTACGGCGCGTGCAGGATTCGAATCATCGGCGTCGACGCCGCCCAGCACGACTGGACGAAGCTCGGGCACCTGATCAAGACAGCTGCCACCAAGGTCCAAGCTGACTCGTCGTCCATCATCAAAACCAAAACCATCTACCGAAACTTTGAGGCCATCGTCAAGTACCTCGGTGGATTCAGAGGCATGGAGACCGTCTGGCTGAGCGAGGGCGGTGAGGAGGCCACCTCCGAGGTCCGACACTCGGACGAGGCCGCGCACGGTCGATTCTTGTGCAGCCCGATGCTGCTGGACAGTCTCGGAGGTCTGACTGGCTTCATCAGCAATGTCCGCTTTGCCGAGGGTCCGTACGTCTACATGGCCGATGGTATCGGCCGCATCGTGACAATGCCTGCCCTGCGCAAGATGCAGCCCGGCGGTCCGACCAAGGTGCGGGTTTATGCAAGGATGCAGAAGGACAAGGATCTGTCGAGAGGTGACGCGCACTTCTTCCTGCCCGACGGTCAGCTCATGGGTTCGATGGAGCGCATCGTGTTCAAGCGCATCCGACGCGACATGCTGCTCAGGCTGGTGCAGCTCTCGAGCAAGGCTTTCTTCAACGAGGCGAATCAAGCGGCTCAAGCCCGGCGAGGCACCGATGTCCATGGCGGCGAGAAACCTTCGCAGGCCGTGCAGCCAAAGGCGATTCCGGAAGCTGCGACCAAGGTGGACGGCACTGCGGCTCACATTGCTCGCCTTCAGGGCGATACGAGCAGCGACTCGCCGATGTACGAGCTTACTGACCCTAGCAAGCGCACCAACGCCTCGAGGCCGCGCCACATTGCAGGTCCGCAGCTCAAGCAGTTTGACGGTCGCGACGTCCTCTTCTTGTTTCCTGACGGGAGCGGCACCGCGCAAATGTACCCACGCATCGACCCTGCCGGTCGGCTGTCCATCTATGGCTTCGACTCGCCGTACCTAGGCCACATCGGGGCATGGAGTCGAGGTGTCGGCGAACTGGTGGATCAGTACGTCGAGATGCTATGCCGCGCCCAACCCCACGGTCCGTACCGCATCGCCGGCTGGAGCATCGGCGGCATTATCGTGATCGAGGTATGCCGTCGCCTTCTCTCGCTCGGCCACGAGGTTGCATTTGTTGGACTCATCGACACGCCGTCGCCACTCCAGATCAAGCCGCTTCCTGCGGACACGCTCGACGAGATGCTTGGCCGCATCACATCACACACGGTGCGCGAGCACTTCCGCTCGTGTGCACTCACGCTTCCGGGCTACCGCTGCCTCGCCTTCGCCGAAAGCGACGCCAAGCCGGCCAAGATCACGGTGGTCAATGCGGCTCAGGACTCGGCGCTGAAGACCGTGATGGCGAGCGAGCGCGAGTGGCGCACCTTTTGGTCAGCGACGGCTTCCCTCGCTTGGCACGAGGTGGCGGGCGACCACTGGACGTGTCTCGAGCCTGCGCTGCACCTCATCGTTGCGAGCGCCCTGTGATGCCGGTGTCACCACGGCACGTCGCACCTTTTCCCGGTCTTGTGCGCTCGTGCACCAATGTATTGTCGGCGTGTTAATGAATCTGCTGTATCACACCACACAAGAGTGGCGTGTGTTGTGCTATGTTGTTATTGCGGGTGGGTGTAGTGTACAGTGAGGCTCTCGCACTGCTCTCTTGAGCTGTCATGCGATCGCTTCTGCGCTATGATCGATGCGTTAAGGCTCGGGGGTGTGACTTAGAGGTAGCGCGAGCTCTGCGGGCAGTAGGACTCGAACCTCTCCTCGACCCTGTCCCAGTTGACGCAGTTCCAGAATCGGGTGAGATACTCTTCCTTGCCCATGATGCCGTAGTCGGCGAGCCAGGCGTGTTCGTGCACGCTGATGTTGAGGAGCGGGTAGAGATCCTTGCCTACCTTATCCGCGATGCCGAGGCCACCGAAGAGGCTTTCTGCTGGGCGGGAGGGTCTTTCCTTTTGTGCTGGTTTGTCGTTTTCCTGGGGCTGGTCGATGATGCTTGGGGGAGCGAAGTGTTTGCCCTGTTGAATTCGGTTCTGAACGATGACGGTTCCTGCGCCGAAGGTTGGGATGATGCCTAGGTTTCTATGCTGGTCTGTGACAAGCCAGACCCAACCCGAACCGCTCATACCATAGGCGGCGGCTGAGAAAGCGAGGCACATTTCTGGGAAGCTTCCGAAGCTTTTTGAGATGGCGGTTGCAAGTTTTGGCAGGGGGGTTTGATTTTTCAGTCGGTCTTGGGGTGCGATTGAGGAGAGGAAGAAGCTATTGTTGAGGGCTTGCGAGGCGTAGTTGAAGGCAAGAAGCTTCTCTCTGTTTTGAGCGAGACCGATGACGGTTTCGACGATGGAGGAGGAGGCGAATTCAGTGTCGCGGACCTCCTGGTTGAGCAGGTCGAGAAGGCCGGCTTGCCATGTTTGCGAGATCTGCTTGACCGTGGATGACGAAAGGAAGGGAGCACATCCATCCACGAGCGTGTCGGGAGTAGGTGGACACGTGTGCAGACTCCTAGAGCTTGATGGTGTCGAAATAACAGCGGTTGATGAGGGAAGCATGCGAATGGCTCGAACAGCCATGCGACTCGACCGAATTAAAGGTGCTCCAACCATCCTTGAGGCGCCAAAACGAACTCTTGGTCGAAAAGAAAGCTGGTGGGAGAGAGAAAGAAACAATGTCGTTCCAAAAAGAGCCGATGTGCAAACCGGATCGCTCGCGTGAGGTTCAAATGTTACAGGGGGATGAAGGCTTCAAGAAGACTTGGGCCTTTTTTTCTTCCTGCGCCTCGGAAGATGGGCAAAGTAAGCCAGACAGGACGTGATCACGAGAGCAACAATTTTGGCTCCTGCCTACTCGTGCGAGAAAAAGATACTCACGCACCCTCTCTCGCCTCTCTCTCTCCACACAAACACAAGCGCGGCGCGGCGTCGATGGGCGAGAAGAAAAAAAGCGCAGAGATCAACATCAACACTTTCAGACTCGCAGCTGCCATCTCGACCCTTCCCACACCCACACCGACTGTTGGGGGCTTCGAGAGGATGCCGTCTGCACTGGCTTCGATCCCGCAGGCGCAGCTGCCATCCAAATACCGCGATGTAGTCAAGCTCGCGCTGCAGCCGCGCCAGACGCGCGCGTTTGTGCTCGCGGCCATCGCATGGCACCTCTACCTCACCGCCGCGCTACTCGGCACACCCTCGCTGCTGTTCTCGCCAACGACGCTGGTGGTGAGCATCGTATCGTTCGGTACGGCCATCTTGCCGTTGTTGGCTCGACGCAAGCGCGCGGTTGCGCGAATCACAAATGCGCCTCCACGAACCCCTTCTTCCAGGGCACATCAACTTGCAGCTGCACTGTCGCATCCCGGCACGGCCGAGGCGGCGTGGCATCATGTGGCGGCGTTCGTCGTGCTGGCGCTGGGATACACGGCGTTGTTGGCGCGCAGGACGGATGGATGGGCGCCGCAGATCTGGGTCGAGTCGCACGCAGCGTTCTACCTCAACGAACGCTTCCTCTATTTGATCGGCCACTCGGCAGTGCTCGGTGCAGCATATACGGTGGTGCTGCGATGTCTGCCTTCGCCCGATACTACGGCATTGCCCGCATTCGATGCTGCGATGCTCACCACGGATGCACGCGTGACGATCAAAGACCGCGTGGTCGCACTCGCCTCGTCGCGGCTACCTCGCGCACTTGCAGCCGCCACGCTCGCATCCACAGCAAGCGTGGTGGCCTACAACTTTGCGCGCATTCGCATGTGGAGCAGCGTCCTGCTTGTCGTGGGCAGCCGCGGGCTACTGCGTCGACTGCTGGTGCCGTCGTTCCGCGTCGAGTTCGGCACGTTCGAGGTAGGTGTGCGCACGACGCTGTTCAGCATGGCTGCGGTTTGTGCTGTGGAGACGGCGTACGTGCTGCTCGACGTGTACCTGACGCATCCGCTCGCGGCGGTGAGCAAACTCGCCAGGAGCCCGACGAGGTTGTTGGTAGATGGGATCGACGAGCCGATTCTGTTCTTCGCCAGCCATGCGTTTGGCGAGATGGCGCGCCTGAGCCGCGAGGATGGCGAGATGCGCGCGGCGGTGTATAGGGATGTCAACTCGGATGCGACGGCGTGGATGCAGATCCGGGATAGGAGTCTGAAGCTGCTGGAAGAGCAGAGGCAGTTCGTCGCGCGCAGAGGGCAGGTAATGGCGGCGGCAGCAGGCAAGCCAGCAGCGGTACAGCAAGCGCCGCAACAGCAGGCACAGCAGCAGCAAAGCGGAACGCAGCCGACACGGACGATCTGGGATGAGCTCGCATCGGGCGAGTCGACATCGAGCAGTGCAGCACCGAGCCAGCCCAATTCGGCGACTCCAGCGACGCCCGCCAAACCTGCGTCCGCACCAGCGCCTCTGCTCAGCGCGGCCAACGCCAAACGCGCGGCGGTAAGCCTGGCATCGACAGCCTGGCGACTCGTGCCTTCGGATGCCAAGCACGTCCTCTTTGGCCCTCGTCGGCGCCAGGCATTGCTGGGCGACTCACCTGCCGTGGATGCAGCCTCGATCGTTGGGCGCGATGCGATGCGCAGCGTTGGAGCCGTGGTGGCGCTCAAGTCGTTGCTGTGCCACAGCCTGGCGGAAGACGCATACGGCGTGGTGCAGAAGGACATCCGACGCATCCTCGTAGCGCTCGTGGAGCTCGACAGCGAGATCCGCCGCTATGGACTCGAGCTCGAACAGCGCGCCAAGCAGATCGACGAGCACATCGCCCAGCAAGAGAACGCCGTCCGAGGCACCGACAAGCAGCAGCCCAACGCACCGGCAGCAGCCCGCAGCGAGCATCAGCATCAGCTCACCCAGGCGTGGCGCAGCAGCGGCGCTCAGAGCATCGACCATGCACTCACAGCGGCGATCCGCGAAATTCTCGAGACGTTTGCGAGGTTCGACCTGCAGCTCGGCACGCAGCTCGAAGTGCAGCTCGCAGAGTGTCTGGGTTGAGTGCCGAGGCTCATCATTCGCAATTCATATCCTTTGCTCACAGCCGGGTTGGATTCGTGTGAACAATGTGATATCAGACAGTGCTGTTTAGTACGAGCGTGGGAGCTTGCTGTTTCTGTCGACGGAAGTACCGATCGATTGGGATGGGTGACGAGAGGCGGCGAGCGCTTGAGCGTGTGAGCGTGTGATGCTGCAGCCGAAGTTGCATGTGATGTCGGATGGCTGCGCCGAGTCCTTTTTCCTTTTTTTTTTTTTTTGGGTAGATGATCCACACTCCTCAGCAGCAGCAGCAGCAGCAGCAGCAGCCAGCCGCTCTCTCCTGGCCCACGGCTTCTCCGCAATTCCAATCCCGATTCGCAGCTGCCTTTCCGGTATTCTGGATTTTTCGTCGTCGGTTGGTGGGTGGGTGACGGGAGAGAGGGCCGTGGTTGGCGGATGGGCAGTCTAAAAAAACGCGCACTAAATTCACAATCACCTGCAGCCACGCAGACACACTGCGCTCACGCCGGATCGCCCCAACAGCCCCAACAGCCCGCCTTGGCCAACTGTCTCTGCCTCGCTCTCTCTCTGTCTCGCTCTGGCACGCTCTGGCTCAGCTGCTGCTTCCCCCGCATCGATGGGCGCGTGCAAAGCTCGGCTGCACTCTTCCGCCCTCTCTCGCTCTCCCTCTCCCTCTCGCTCTATCACCATCCACACCCATCGGCCCTCCCATCCGCTTCGTCTCGTCTCGCCTCGTCTCGCCATCATCGCCAGCACCTCATTTCGCAATCACATCTCGGATTTGACCGGAAGCGCGACCGCACAGCCCTAGTGCCGGCGTCAGATCGTCTGGACAGCGTACGGATCCATCGCATCTCTCCGTTCTCACGCCACCGCACTCAAACTTCGCACATCCACCTCGCCAGACGCAACATCCGTTCGCTTCATCTCTGCGCGTCTCGCAAACGTCGTCCGTTCATCAACGTGCATCGTCAGGGCAAGTCTCGCCATTGGTTGCGCTCGACAATGCTGTCTGATCCACGCCAGGCCTCCACTTCATCATCCGCCTGATTGCCAATCCAACTCTGCACTCTCCACAGCCGGCCGCCGGCCTTGCCTCATATAGCCAGCTCAACTCTCAACTCTCAGCGCGCATCGCCTCATCCTCGCTGCTCGTAGCTTTCAGCTTGCTCACTACAATCAGCTCGCTCAGCTGACAACATGCAGGGCTCCTCGCACGACGCCATGTTCCGTCAACACTTTCCACACAGTGGCAGCGCCGATGCATCCCAACAACAGCATCCATCACAGCAGCAAAAGCCACATCCCAATCAGCACCGGCAGCCTTTGCAGCAACAGCAGCAGCAGCCGTTTCAACCGCACGCACACATGCCGCCCCTGGCGCAGCCGGGCCAGCAGAACCCCTTCGCCTTCCAACAGTCTCCATTCAATCCAACCGTTTCCATGATGCAGCCCGATCAATCCGCTTTCGCGTCATCATCTACCTCCTCCCAATCGGCGCCGCTGGCGCCACCCACCATGAGCCAGCCTTCCGATCAGCCTTTCGCCATGAGCCAAGCCATGTTCAACGACGCCTTCATGCTTCCGAGACCAAAGCAGCTGCACCCTTCCGAAGCAACGCGCACCTATCTCAACACCTTTGAAGACCCCATCGCAGAGGCCTACATCGCAGGCCAAACTCTCGACGAGCCTTTCTACTCGATCGCACCGCCTGCAGCAGAGTGGCCCGCGGACCCATCCGCTCCCCTTGACCTCAATGCCATCGCCGCCCACCCGTCAGATCCCAACGGCACCTCAGCACCGCATCCACCTGCCGGCACTCAGCCAGACAACCTCGACTCCTTCGTCTTCATCGGCAAGCAACGCAATGCAGATGCCGACACCTTCGACTCGGCCGCCGCCATCCTCGACGACGCCGGATTCACCCGCTTCTCCGAACTCAACGACGACAACCCCAGCGACGCCACAGACGCGCTCTCCAAGAACGCAGATGCACATCACGCCGTCGCCTCCGGCTCCGGCTCAGACGCCGCCAACCAGTCCACATCCGCCTCTTCCGCAGCCAACAAGGATGGCATCCCTCCACGCCGCCGTACACGCCGCCGCCAAAACATAAGTTGCGACCAATGTCGCGCCTCCAAGCGTGGCTGCGACTTTCAGCTGCGTCTCGATGCAGACGGCAACGACGTCTCCTCCGACCAGCCGCCCTCCGGCAACGCCGGCGACAAGCGCAAGCTCTCCGACGCGGGCCAGGATGCTTCCGGCGCCAGCAAGCTCGTCTGCTCCAATTGCCAGCGACGCGGCATCGAATGCACCACCAACTTTGCCGACTCGGTCCGTGAGAGCAAACAGGCCGCCAACGTCTCTCCAGACCTCCCTGCTCAAGGCTCCAAGAAGCGCGCCATCACCGACGACTCCTCCGAGCGCGGCATCCGTTCCAAGTCGGTCTCCACCGACGGCAGCTCGCCCTCGGCACACAGCCAAGAGGGTCGCGACCAGCTCATCAGGGCATTGCAGAGTCGCAACGAGTCCCAAATGCTCTCCACCAGCGGTCAGAACGTCCGCTTCGCCATGCGCGCAGACTCGCTTCTCCTCACCACAAATCGCATGCGCCTCTACGTCCACACCGTCGAACCCGGCGCCAACCTCTGGCTCTCCCGCGCTTGTTCGCCCCTTCGCACCGACGGCGATCTCGGCGCCTACATCCGCAGCGCCATCGGCATGGATGCGCTCAACCTCTCGCAACGCCTCTGGGCCTCGTGGCACGTCGACGTCCCTTCCACCAAGAGGGAGCATCAGCCCAATCTCTTCTACCTCGTCTACGGCCTCGACCACCTCGGTGGAGAGATGGGTGTCTGGGGTGAAAAGCCGCAGCCATTCTCCCATGACGCTTCCAAGACGAGCGTCCCGGGTCCAGCGCACGAAGCATCCGCACAGATCCAAGACATCTACAGCGACATGCTCGGCATGGGCCCTGGTGGCTGGCGCAGGTCCAAGAGGGATCTCATGATCGACGAGGCCGTCAAGGCTTGCATGCTAGCCTATGCATGCCAGTTCCGTCTGGACGATGAGATGACCTCGAGCTCCGCCGATGCCGCATCCCAGAAAGCCGTGGACGGCAAGCACTATCGCGACGCCCACGACCGCATCGCCACCGCAGCTTGGAAGCGCGCGCGTTCTTTGATCCTGCAGCTCGCACCGCGCCGCTCGTGCCGCATCGCCTACGGCCTTTTCCTCTTTGGAGTCACGGCACCGCCGCCCGGTGCGCTTGCCGAGGGCGGTGCGAGGTCGGGCGCAGATGCGGCAGAGGATGCAGCATTTGCGCTCGAGACCGCATCCCGACATCTCGAGTGGTTCGTACAGCGATGTCGCGACCTTGTCCGCACCGTGGATAAGGCGGTCAAGAATCCGCTGCTGAGCGGCAACACCGAGGTGATGAAGCAGCAGCGCATCGCATCCGACCTCATGGGCCTTGCAGAATCGCTCGGCTGGTTCGGCCTGCTCATCGACACTGTCACGCACGTCTCGCAGGGCCGTCGCTCGAGCATGCGCGAGGACAATCTGGTCTACCAGTCTAGCGGCATGGGGTCGGGCACCGATCCGGGCGTCCCCGTCCCTTCGCCTGGCTGCGCCTCCAGTCCACCCGACCGCACCGCCGAGGCGCTCTTCGCGCTGCAGGACACACTCAACCTGCTGCCGTCTCGCCAGGCGCCGCCCGGCGCGTTCCCAGGCACGTCCGAGACGTACATGCACGAAGAGTCCGAGGTGGACGGTACGTTCCAGGTCGACACCGAGATGTCGCGCAGGATCATGGAGCGCGCCGCGTGTGCGCGCGACCTCATTCCGGCGCTGATGCGCAACCCGGGCGCGCTGGCGAACGCGATTCCGTTCGACGTACTCATTGGCTCGCAGGATCCCGACGCTGCTCGCACCGGTGGCTCGATCGTCAACATCAACAACCCGGGCGGTGGGCTCAACGAGCAGGTGGTGCTGCTTGGCGTCGCGTGGGGCACCGCGGTCGAGGTGTACATCTGGCGCCGAGTGGGCATGCTTCAGGCGGCGACAGAGACCTTGTTGGCGACCACAGATCCGGTGCAGGCGCTGATTGCGGGCGGCGGCAGCATCGTGACCGAAAAGGTGGAGAAGATGGTGATGAATGTGCTCGAGGCCGTTCGACTGTTTCACAGCATCTTTGATGGGCTTATCGCGCGCGCGTTGGACGAGTTTGTGCATTTCTCCAGGCAGGCTCGGACGATGCTCTCGTTCTTTGTGATTCACATCCACCTGGGCGTGCTGCATTTTGTGCAGCTTGCCAAGCGCATCGAGCAGCGCGAGCTCGAGCTGATCCAGGCGTTCAAGGCGGCCCAAGCGGCCAGTGCGGGCTCGCCGCCCAAGACGGCTTCATCGACGTCGAACGGTGTCAACCTGTCGTTTTCGCCGCTCACAGTGAACAGCCCACCGCAGTTTGGCGGCTTGACATCGCCCGCGCCCAGTATGGCTGCGGGGAGTGGATCGTCCAACGGCTCGCCACCGAATACCGCGCCGAATGCAGCGAACCAGCAACTGCGTTCGGTCATGCTGCATTCGTCGGTCGAGCGCCGCATGGTCGGCCGAGCAGCTGCACTCGACATGTCGCACATGGCCTCCCTCATCAACGCCGAGTGCGCCAAACTCGAAGAAGCCGCACGCATCGGCAGGTTATCGCCCAAACCCCAGGACGGCAAATCGCGCAAGGGAAGCTTCTACGGCCCTCCGCAGCAGGCCGACGATTTCACCCCGATCGAAGATTCATCCTCGGCCCCCTGGCGACACCCGTACCCGGCCATGGCGGCCGATGCGCTCAAGCTCAGCTCGCAGCAGCTGCACGACGAGATCTGGGACCAGCTCATCGCAGTCCCGCGCAACGACGCCGAGCTCAAGCTGCTCATGGACAACTTCAACGTGCTCCTCGAAGGGTTCGGCCGCATGCTGCATGCCGTGCCCGGACTGGGAAGCTACAAGCAGGTGCTCACGGATCTCGAGAATGCGCGCGACACGGCAGCCTTCGTCGCCACCCAGAACGCGTGAGCCTCAGACAGCCACGGCCGGGTGGTCCGCGAGTGATTCAGCACTAGTCTCGTCGATTCAGTCTTCTCAGCCGGGTCAGCGCACTACACAATCTCACTTGCTTTTGCTCTTCCCAATTGTCACCACTTCCGCCAGCAGAGCAGCGCCTCATGCCCGCTTCCGCTCCATTGTACCTGTAAGCTCACTCACGACACTCGGTCGTCTTAATCAGTCACACGTTTCACCGTCCGGCCGCAGTGTCAGTGTGGTCACTTTCTTCATTGCAGCATCTGTTGTTCGGTCACAAGGCAGTCGGCTCGAGGCTCAGTCGCGCAGCACGGCATGGCAGGCGTGCTGGATGATGTCGGCGACAGCGGCGATGCCGGGCATACGCACGAGCGTGAAGTGGTTGGCGCTGGAGACGACGGCGACGGTGATGTGATCGCGCGGGATGCACGTCTGCCAGCCGTCGGCGCCGCTTGCGGCGCGGTTCGCCTGGAAGAGCCACTCGACCGTCTCGTTGGCGCCGGCTACGTCCTCGACGCGACCAGGAAGCTGCTTGTCAGCCACCACGTACCACACACGCGGGATCTTGGTTGCGTCGGCACCGGCAAACGCGTCCGTAGGGCGGTAGTCGACGAGGCTCTCGACGGTGGCCCGGAAGTGCGCGGCGAGCTTGGGCGACAGTGCGGGCGGTGCAATCTCACGCAACTCGGGCGCGCTCAAGATCCAGTCCACCACGCCAAACGGCAGCGGACCGTACACGGCGGGACATGGCGAGTCGAGCAGGAACAAGCCGGCCACCCTATTGGTGGGTGGGCCTGGCTGCGTTGCGAGCAGTCGTGCGATCTCGAACGCGGCCATGCCGCCGAAACTCCACCCACCCACCAGGTACGGACCTTGGGGTTGCACGAGCCTCATGCTCGACAGGTAGTACCGGGCGATTTGCGTGATACCGCCTTTCCACGCCGAGGCGTCGGCCAGGAAGGGAGAGTTGACCGCGTACACATCCCGGTCGATCTCGGGCAGGAACTGGTAGATCGTCGACATCCCCGAGCCGTCTGGGAACAGGAACACTGGCGTGCTGCCCTCCCGACCGGTGCCCTTGCGCAACAGCACTGGCGCCTTGGCCTCGAAAGGCGCAAGATTCTCGTCTGTCTTGTCCACCGGTAGGTTGGAGAGCGTGTCGACGTTGGGAGCGACGGGTCCACCGCCGAGCTCGGACTCGAGGAAACGGCGGATCTCGCGCAGCGACGTGTGGTCCATGAACAGCGACGAAGGCAGCTGGAAGGTGAGCTCGCTCGAAAGGTTGCCGAGCACGAGCAACGACATGAGCGAGTCCATGCCAAGATCAGCCAGATTCGCTCCTTCGTCGATGCTCCCTCCTGCAACGCCCAGCTCTGTCTCGATGGTCGAGATGATCTTCGCCATTATCTCGTCGACTGCAGAGTTCCCGCTCTTCCGCTCTGGGACGGCTTCGGCTCCGTGCCCGTCTGTGCCTTCTGTCTTTAGAGGTCCTGCGCCGACCGGCACCGACTCCGACTCCACGCCTGAAGCTGTTTTGCCTGCAGAAACCACCCGGTGACACTCCACAGGTGAAGAAGTGGTGTCGAGGCCGTTGTCCCCAATCTGCTCCCTGATCCAAGTAAGGAGCTCGTGAGGGCTGCTGCACTCCATGAAGAGCGATTGCGGCAGCTTGAAACCCAGATCAAGGGACTCCAGCGTCGAGATGCAGACCAGAGACATGAGGCTATCCAGCCCGAGGTCGACGAACTTGACCTGCGGTTCCATCTCCTCGAGCGCAACTCCCAGTTCCGAGGCCAGGACATCGAGGACCCTTGCATGCACTTCATCCGCCAGCCTGGCTGGCCCAGCATGGGGTGTTTGCTGTGGAACGGGTTGAGGTGCGAGTGTCCTTGCGGACGATTCCTCTTCTCGTTGCGCACGAGCTGGGGGCGAGGGCTCCGACGTGATGACAACGTGTGGCGTCGGAGCCTTGCCAGCAGGCTGGGCACCACGAGGCGCTTCGACGTTGCCCAAGCGGACACCATCGAGCTGGCCGATGATGCGCTTGCCTTCATCCAGAAGAAGAACGTCGACACGATCATCTCCATGAGGAGCCTCTCGCGTGATGGCAAAACGGCCGGGTGTGAGGTAAGCGGTGTACTCTCGAGGCGTGCTTGTCGAGTTGTTGAAACCTTGGAGCAGATCATCGTCAAGGTCCATGCAGTCGATCGAAGTGATCGCGAGCCTGCTGTCTGAAGCCTCGTCAAAAGTGCAGCTGTACCAGCGGAGGCACTCTTCAAGGCTTGAAAGAAGCGAGGGAATGCCACACAGCGATTCGGCACCTGCAGCATCGGTCTCGCTTGTATCGCAGATGGAGAAAACCACTTCTCGAGATTCATCCGAAAGGAACCCGCCCCGGATCGACTTGAGGGAGCCGGATCCATTCTCGCCGAGGCTCTTGTAGATCAGCTTTGCATCGAGCTTTTCGCCTGCAGTTCTGAGCGCAGAGACTTTTTCACCCACGAAGCTTTGCAGCTTAGACCATCGTCGCTCGAGATCTGAGGCCTCGAAGCAGCGATACTGGAGTTCTCCGGCCGCGGCCGCGGCTGAGCTTGAATCGATGTGCATGCGAATGCGGCCTCCGGTGACGTCCGAGCCATTCGAAGCGAAATTGACGGCGAGCACGGCGTTGCTGGCTTGGAGCAGCTCATGGCCCCCTTTCGGCAGCCGAATGTCCGTGACATTGACGCAAGAGCGCTTGGTCAGCTGCGATGAATCGTTGACAGATGTCTGAGACATCGCTTCCAACGCTGCCTCCGCCATCAATTCGACAGAGATGGCAGCAGATTTGGCGCGTTTCAGCAGCGTCGACTGTAGCAATTCAGCAAGATCCGAGCGGTAGATGCTCAGGTTCTCGTTGCTGGGTACTTGTGCCGACAACAGAGCCTGACTCGGTGCATCTCCTCCGTTGATATCGGCAGGTCCTTCTTGCACCTCCTCGGCCCCGTCGACGGACAAAGGGGTGTCCTCCTCTTTCTCGGCTGCAGGGCTGTTCAGCAAGCCGCGATCGTGATACTCCATCCAGAATTGCTGGAGATGGAACGGATAGGTGGGTAGCGTCTCGATGAAGCAGAGCTGGGGCAAATGAGGTCGGAAGAGCTCTATCCAGCGCACCGAGTATCCCAGTCGATACGTTTCGGCCAACGTCGAGAGAATTGAGTATCTCAGTCGACTGACGCCTTCCTTCGATCGATGCGTTTCGTCCCTACTGGGCGTGACTGGGCCGTTCTTGATCAGGCCCAGTAGCTCGCCGACGCTGATCCAGAGGCAGCCATCCGGCAAGTTGTCTTTGCTGGAAGTCTGATCGAGTAGCTGATCCAAGAGCAATAGTTCAATGGGATCAGGAGGAGTTTCGTCCAGGATCGTCTCTCCCTCTGCTGTGAGAATGCTCGCGAATCCACCGCCAAGGAGACTTGGGAGGAGCATAGCTCTCTGATCGGCAGGAGTTGCCAAAAGTGCCGCGGCGCTATCGCTGTCGAGCCAGCCTCCCGCAAGAAGGGCGGGAATGGTTTGTCCGGCAACGAGGGACGGAAGAACTCCACAGTCCTCCAGGAGTGAGGCAAGACACATCTGCAGGACTTCCGAGCGCGGCTCTGGCTCGCCGTTTCCGGGCATCGCAGCCGTCGAAATGAAGTCATCGCAGCGGTCCTGGAGGTCGGCAAGGGCTGTGCAACAAGCCCGCATGCTTTCGACTGAGGCGTTGTCCAAAGTCTCGAAGAAGAAGGCGAGGTCAGGCAGATCCGTGGTTGATCTTGCCTCGGTGAAGGAAGCAGCGCGAAGCTTTCGGATGAGTTCGTCCCGATCCGTGGCGATGACAGCCAGGCGGTGAGACTGATGCGTCCGGCGACAAGCGAGGGAGTAGCTCAGGTCGGCCAGACAGACGTCGCGTTGGAGATAGTCGATGACAGCCTTCTTGAGCATCTCTGCGGACTCTTTCGTCTTGGCGGAGAGCACAAAGATCCATGCACGATCGGTATCCTTCGCCGGCTCGACAGTTCTGTCGAGAGAAGTGGATCTGCCTCGAGTATCAGCGCCCGGGTTTTGCAGAAGCACCGCTCCGTGGCAACCAGTGCTGGCAAGACTGTTGACCAGGATAGCGTGGCGCCTCTGATCAGCGGTCTGCTCTGGCAGCAAGTGCGCCTGTGTGGGAACGAACAGAGGCGAGCTAGCGCACGCTGCGGCGATTCGAGGCTGCAGCTCCGACAGCTGAGGAATCGAGATCTGCCTTGGAACGATGCCCTCATTCAAGATCAAGACCGCTTTCATGACAGATGCCATGGCGGACACTGCCTCCCCTGCACCGAGATTGGGTCTCGAGCTGGCAACAGAGACGAAGTTGTCGGAAGAGCGAGCCTTTGGTCCTTTGAACTCCGCAAGAAGTCGTGCAAAGGATTCGATCTCCACTGCCTCTCCCGTCTGGGTATGGAACCCGCTCGCCTCGATGTGTGCAAGGTCCGAAGGACGCACGTCTGTTCCGCGCAGCATCTCCGCCAGAAACTTGGATTGCTGGACGGCAGCGTCGTCTCCTCCCGCACGAACGCCGTGATAGGTCGTGCCGGCTGCCGATATGGTAGCGAGGATGTTGTCTCCGTCCTGGATGGCGGTCGAGCGGCGCTTCAGCAGCAGGACACCGCATCCTTCGCCTCGAGTCGCTCCATCGTGCTTTGCCGAGAATGTCAGGTTGGAGCCGCTATGGGAAAGCATGCCCTCCTTGTCCATCGCAATGAACATTTGTGGCTGTGTGATCGCATTCACGGCACCGGCGAGCGCAACGTCGCACTGACCGCTTAGGAGCGCTCGTCTTGACCATTGTATGGCCGACACTGCCGAGCATTCGAGCGAATCGACCGACACGCTCGGCCCTTCCATGTTGAGCGAAAACGACAAGTGGCCGGGGATAAATGCGCGGATGTTGCCGGTGATAAAGTAGCTGCCAATGCTCCAGCTGGCATTCTCGCGGTAGTCGTCCCAGCTCGCCCCCATGCAGACCGCGATTCGCTTCTTGTCGAAAGAGGAAGGTGAATTGGCCTCTGCAGAGAACCCAGCTCGCTCCAAAGCTTCGTACGAGCAGAGCATAACGAGGCGGTGCTGTGGATCAAGCTGCTCAATCTCTTTCGGAGACATGCTGAAGAGCCGGGCGTCCATGGATCGCACAACTTCCTCTGGCAGAGCGTGCATGTGCCTCGCCATTGTCTGATTCTTGCCAGATCCACAGTACGCCTCGATGTCAAAGAGATGCTTCGGGATTTCCGTGACGGTTGACCGCCCGGTCTCGAGACACGTCCAGAGCTGCTCGGGACTGCGCACGTTTCCGGGAAAGCGACATGCCATGGAGACAATGACCACGTCGTCTCCGTGCACTTCGGCGTGCATGAGAGGTCTTTCCATCAGCCTCGACGTCGGGTCAAGAGCTTGCAGCGCATGTTGCTGGAGGAGCGCTGGGACATCGATCACGGTGGCTTCTGTGGGTGCGTGTCGATCACAGAGCCGCTTGCGAAGGTCAGCTGCGAGATGATTGCCCGGTCCAAAGGAGACAATCAGGCTCGATCTGGGAGAGGAGGAGTCGGACAATCCTTCCTCCCGCAGGATCAGATTGTTGATCATGGCGTCCCAGTCGGCCGTCCGACAGAGGTTGCTCTCGACCAGCGTTCTGAGCATGTCACGAACGCTTGTCTCCAGAGCGACCTGCGCATTCACTGTCTCCCAAACCATCTTTTCGCTCGAGGGCAAGGTCGCATCCTTGAGAATGCCCCTACGTTCCAAGTCGAGCATGACGAGTGAGGCTTCAGGCTCGAGCTCGGGGCTGTGGTAAGGGGCGAAGATCTCGAGACTCGAGACTCGAACTGCAGATCCGAGGTCGTTGGCTAGGATAGACCGAAACAGCTCCAGCTTCTGAGGGCAGCCTCCGATCGAGACCTGACCGGTTGCGATGGCGGTGATGACGAGCGGGCCCATCTTGTCCAGTGGACGGGCGTGCTCGATCTCGTTGAATCGTCGCACATGTGCCGAAATTTGTGCCATTGTGTCGGATTCCTTGGCTGCAACCACGATGCTCCATGGCTCTACCGGAGAGAAGTTGGACATCTCTCCCACGAGCCGACGCCTGGCTTGAGCGGAGCGCAAGCTGATCCAGAAGCATGCGCGAATGGCTTCGATTGCGTGTTGGATGTAACTCCAGATGATCCTAGGCGACGGTGTGGGGCCATCCTCGACAATGTTTCGGAGAGACAAGGTCGAAAGCGCCCCAGTGCAGAAGCCCAGCAGGTGAGCACTCGGCGTTGACACGGCCTTCCAGGCTTCGACGAGGTGTGCCATAGCCTCGTTCGAGACCCGACCGCCTCGTTCTGCTTGGTGGTGGGCGGCGCAGAAGACGGCTACGACGTTGGCCGTCTGAAGCACACTCAGCAGCACGCCATTGATTACCGGATCCGTCAAGCCAGTGCGGCGGTGATAGCTGACCAAAGACTTGAGATCGGAAAGGGGCTCGAATGGCGGAATGTGGGGGAGAAGCTCGATGTCGCCAGGCAAGGCGTGCTTCGCATTGCGATGGGCGACGCTGCGCATTTCGTCGCGGATGGCACCGAGCGCCAGGGAGAGGAAGGCTGCGAGCACAGCATGGCGTTGGGATAGCGCCAGAATGGTATCGAAGCCGGCAAGAAAGTCGGAGCCTTGCGAGCCGAAGAGAATGATGGGGACGGCGTTCATCGACGGCAGGTCAGTTGGGAGAAGATTGCGGACGGGAGGTATGTTTTCGAATGAAGAGAACTTGGAGTCGTCAGACATGCTGTATCGTTGGAAGGTTGTTATAAGGGGAAGGACGGCGGAAGAACAAGTTGAAGGATGGCGCTGAACTGGCTCGACCAAGGCAAGGCGAAGGATGGACTTTGTCGAGAGCTTGCAACTTGTGCTGGCCGAGGGGGAAGGGATGCTGGCTCTCTATATATAAGCACAAGGCTGGGTAGCAGAGGGTGGTCAGCAAAGCCAGGATCGGACGGACATTTCCTTTACTTCTCACAGTGTGCCAAGGGTCAGTGTGGCATCTTGCGACGGGCTGAGCTACGCTGTGCTGCTGGACAGACGGCCAGGCAGCTGCATCTTTCGGCACAGCCGATGTAGGCGAGAGCTGGACGAGACGACGAAAAGCTCCGTGAGCGGTGGGAGAGTCGCATCGATAACGGGCGGAGGCCACAGCCACTGTCGGAAAGGTATGAAAAAGGTTGACATTGCAGTAGTCGTCGGACTTGAGCCGAATGGCTTGGCGTGACAGCAGAAGAGTTAAGCTCGGCATGGCAACCGAGCGGACCGACGTCGTGACTGATGTAGGCTTAATCGTCGGAGGGCGTCTGCGCCCTGAGCTTGGCGATCCTTTCACGCACGATTTCGAGGCCGGGCAGTTCGCCATTGACGGTGCCGAAGATGGCATCACGGACGCGGGCGCTGCGGGTGTTGAGGCCTTGGCTTCGATAC
This sequence comes from Moesziomyces parantarcticus, assembly GCA_023212605.1. Classification (NCBI taxonomy): domain Eukaryota; kingdom Fungi; phylum Basidiomycota; class Ustilaginomycetes; order Ustilaginales; family Ustilaginaceae; genus Moesziomyces; species Moesziomyces parantarcticus. The sequence continues at coordinate 10,559 of JALCCF010000078.1, read as the reverse complement.
CATTCGTTGGCTCCGGGCGTGACGCGGTCGAGGTGGGTTAGCCTCTCTGCGCCCGAGTAGCGGCTGTTGTCGAGGCCGGAAGAGACGCCTGCACCCGTAGCGTTGTTGTGTCTTCGCTGGTACATGGCGATGTCGGCGTCGCTGAAGCTTTGGAGGCCTCCTCGCCTGGGCTTGAAAGTAGGGGCCGCGGAGGAAGACGAAGCTGTGGCCGAAGGGGTGGACGACTTTGCTGCGGCTGCGGCTGCTTCCCTCTCCCTACGAGTGAGGAAAGTGGTGCTGGTGAGATCGGAGACGAAAGACTGGACGTCCTTTGCGTTGCTGCTCGAGTGCGAGCCAGTGTTGCCAAAGGCGGGGACCGAGGCGGCGCGGGTGGACTGTTCGCGCGAGTATTCGGGCAGGCCGCGTGGGACGAGGTTGGGCGAGCGACGGGAGACCGAGTCGGTGCTGAGAATGGAATTGTAGATTGTGGTGTCGAGCGAGGCCTCCCATGTAGACGACGACGGGCTGGCTGCCGAGCTGGTGCTGGCGAGGACAGATTGGGGCGCGGTGGGGAGGAACGACGGTGTCAAGTGGTAGAGTTCGACGGCTCTGCGGAGCACATCGTCCTTGGTGCGTTGCTGGCGCTTGAGGTGCCTGGATCGTGCGGCGCTAGGAGCGGATGAGCCGATGGTGCTGGCCGAGGAGGACGCCGAGCCGGAGCGAGAGACCTGAGGTGCGGCCGAGTGCGAGAATGCGCGCGATGCCACTCGCGGCACGTTTCGGATGGGGGCCGACATGGCGTGGGAAAGGATTTGTGGAAGCGATCCGTCGAGTGCGGCGGAGCTGTCAGGGCCCTAATCAAAAGTGGGTGGTGGAGACGATCGCAGAGTGTCAACGCTTGGTGATATCGAGAAGAGTGAGCAGCAGCTCGCGGATCATCTGCTGAAGGGCCAATTCCTATCTTCCGAGCCCTCGAGCTCTCTGGAGCGGAGTGAAGCCCGGATTTTTTCGCTGCGAGGCCAGAAGGATAGCAGTCACGTGAGTAGTCGGTCAGCCTTAGTCATTAGACTTTCCAGCGCTAATTCAAATGTTAAGCTGAGCCTTTTGGATCTCGAAAGGCAGGGTCTGCAGCCGGAAGTATCGAGGCTGCCCTCGTGGCTGCCTGCTGCCTGCTGACGTCTTCCAAGACCGACTGAAGCCTGCCAAGTGGAGAAGGCCGACGTTTGCGACCCCTGTCCCGTATATTCTTGACTGCTCAGCACAGACGGAGGATTGACAGATGGAGCGAGCAACGGCAGCGCAGAGCATCCGAACCCCTGAGCGAGAACTGTCATCTCGCCGCTGCTGCTCGTTGCTGCCGAAAAAATAAAGATTTCGGGCGGCGCGTGCTGCCGCCGCTGGGAAATTACAGCATTTTGCAGCGCGCTGATAGGGGCGGAACAAAAAAATGCAGCAGCTGGGTAGCGCGAGGTGGAGAACAGGGGCGAGTGCCAGGGCAAAAAAAGCGGTGCTGCTGCTGGTGCGGTGTGGTGCCTGAGAGCGGAGGTGCGCGTGAGCCGAGCTGTGTTGATCTCGTTCAAGCAGCGCGTCACACCGCTCTCGGCACCCGCGTGAGTCTTTGGGTGCATGTTTTTTTAGATGTTTCCTGCATCCAACCCTCGATGCAATCACACACAGACCCTGGCCTACTCACACACACACACTCTCTCACTCTCTGAGAGCGCGATGGAGGTTGAGCTGTGACTATAGCAAAAGTACTGTAGTGGCAGCGGAGAATTAAGCACCACCAGCCGGCCGGCCTGAGCAGCAGCAGCAGCAACTCGAGCAACCGCACGTTTCCATCGGCGCCCACCGTCCGCTGCTTGATCAATCCTCAGCTCCACCATCCTTGCTCAGAGCTCATCTCCTTGTCCAAGGCACACAGCGACACTCACGCTCATTGGCTTCGTTCAACACCCTCTTTTCAACCCGGCTCACGACGTCGCGCACTGCGAACAGTCACGGTCACGATGCCGGTGCAAGAGTCCGTAGACATGTCAGCCGCCTGGCTAGCCCACGCACCCCCTCCACCGCCCAACACCGACGTACGAAAGCCTCGTCGGAGCTCTTCTTACGAGCCCATGTCGGCCAAGTCGGCCAGCCAGATCAACGACACCCACACGCGCGGCGGCTATCTTCCTCCCAGCTCGCATTCTCCAGAGCCAACACGTCAACGCAGAACCTCGGTCGAGGAGCTCAGAAGCGCCGCCGCCGCTTCCTCCTCTTCCACCCCATCTTCGCCTGTCAAGCGTGCGCGCTCCAAGGTCGCTTCCAATCCGGTGCCACCTGCACCGAGTGCCTTTTACAACTACCAACACCAGCTTCAGCAGCAGCAAATGCATCGCCAGAGGGAGCAGTCGGCTCCCACTCCGTCTCAGGCTCCGCATCCACCACCACACAACGTCGTCTATTCGCAGCCGCAGCCACCGCCTTCATCCGTAGCCATGACATATAGCCACTCGGATGCCGCCTCAGCCCCTGCCTATCCGGCCTATACAAGGGAACGTCGCGACAGCGCTCCAGCGTCGACCTTCGCAAACACCCAGCCACCTCACAACGTCGCTTATCCCCCGCAGCACCCTCAACACGCGCCTGCCGTTTCGCCCGTATACACCTCCTCGCCGTACGCAACCATGCCGGGTCAACCCGTCGCCGTTCAATCCTTCGCGACCCCTCCTCCCGCTGGCTACGCTACCCCTCCCAACATGGTCCCCGCCTCGCACTTTCAACACATGGCCTCGCACGCCCCGCATTACAGCGTGCCCGCTCAGCAACACCAGTCCTGGTTGCCTCCACAGCAAACTCAGCCTGTATCACAACCTGGCGTGCCAACACACTACTACACCGCCGCTCCCGTCCCTCCTGCATCATCACACCCCTGGGACGCCCACGTGGCTAGCGCCACTCCGCCACAACAGGCAGGCATGGTATTCCCTACATCGCCGAACGCCGGACTTCCCATCAGCTCGCCCGAGATGCATCCATTCCCCGCCTCACAGATGAGCCCTACTCCAGGCGCTTTCGCCAATGGTGCTGCAGTCCCCGCGCCAGCTGTCTCGCATGCCGCCTATGCGTCCGATCTGAGCAGGCAGTCGACCACTTCATCCGTCGGATCGGTTCGCAGACCCCTGCCTCAGCCCACACGCACCTCCTCGAATCCATCGGCTCCTGGCTCGCCCTCGACCGGTACCGTCGGTCTCAGCAATCGCGCCAGCGTGCGACGCGACCTTCCACGCCTGCCCCCAGGCTCACCAGCAACCATATCGGCGGCTTCGACTTACGCTTCTTCCAGCCTCGCAAGGAGAGACAACAGCGGCCCCGGATCCCCGGATGCCGCCACCATGTCGAGGCTCCCTCCAACCGCCTTGAACCGCACCGAAAGCGTCAGACTAGCCGCCGAAGCTCTCATGGCGCGAGGAGCACCACAGCGACGTCCGCTGCGTTCGGCACTCGCAAGCACCACCTTTTCACCCCCCTTGCCAGCCACCAGGATGGCTGGTAGTCCGCTCACCCACACCAACCCACTTCCGTCCAGTCAGAGCGAGCCCACCGCCGCCGGCACTGGCGCGTCTCCCCATACCGCAGCACAATACGCGGCACGAGTGACGGGTCCATCGCACCCACGTGGCGAACCTCAATCGAGCCAAAGCGACGGATCCATTTTGGCAAACTCAGTCATTTCGAGGACAAGCCCAGCTAGCACGCAGCCGACAAACGGATACACTCATCACGCTCAGCATGGCACGGCTTCGGCGCCCGCACGGTACCAAGACGCCATGAACCAGGCGGCACAAGCAAACAACCAGCCCCAGGCGCCCGTGCAGAACCACGCCGCACACCGGCAGCCCACGGATGAGCTTGCTACCTCGATGAACAAGATGAGCGTCAGCCAGCCCGCCAGCTCGCCAGCTCCAGCCAAGACGGAGCCGCCCGCAGTGTCCATCCCCGTGTTTAGCTTTGACGCGCCAGAGGCCGAGCCGGAACGACCCCGCCGCCGACGAGGCAGCAGTGTCTCGAGAGCGTCGCCCACCCCAGGCCATAAAGTGATTCAGCACACGACATCGTCTCCAGCCGTACCCACTATCGTCTTGCCCGGCGATGACGACGCCTTCAGCGGTCCATCGATTCAAGTCTCGGGACCAGATGGCGATGATGGCGCCCCAGGCTCCGCACCTACGATCTCGATCAGCACCGACGACGACGATGTGCGTTCCCAAACCAGCAACGGAAGCAGAGGCCCGGCGATCTCGGTCTCTTTCTCTGGCGAACCTGCGGTCAAGTCGCAGAGGGCTGGCACGAGCCATTCGCCCTCGTCGAGCCCGTATGCCAAACGGGACGCCGACAACGGACGCGTGTCGGCATCCTCGGTGGGCAGCGGGGCCGGCTGCCACGGCTGTCGCAAGTGGATTGCAGGCAAGGTCGTGCATGCACTCGGCACCACCTTCCATCCGAGCTGTTTCGTGTGCGCGCATTGCTCCGAAGGACTCGAGCATGTGGCCTTCTACGAGCACGAGGGGCTGCCGTACTGCCACTTTGACTATCATGAGCTGTTTTCGAAGCGCTGCTTCCACTGCCGCACCCCCATCGTGGACGAGCGCTACATCACGGTGCAGGATGACGAACTCACGGGCCAGGACGGCGAGACCAACGAGCGCTGCTACCACGAGCTGCACTTCTTCTGCGCAAACTGCGGCGATCCGTTCCTCGACCCCAAGGTGGCAGGTTCGGCCGCGGGCTCCGATCCGGGCCAGATGACCGCCGACGAGAACGGCAAGGTGAAGCATGGCGGCATGGAGTTTATCGTGCACAAGGGCTATCCGTACTGCGAAAAGTGCCACGTCTCGCTGCACAAGCCGAGGTGCAAGGCGTGCAAGAAGCCCATCGTCGACGACCTCATCTCGGCGCTCGGAGGCAAGTATCACCCCGAGTGCTTCACGTGCACGTCGTGCGCTCGCCCCTTCTCGGACACCCAGTTCTTCGTCAAGGACGGCAAGCCGTACGACGAAGAGTGCTACAAGGTCCTGCTCCGCAACATGATCTGAGGCGCGGCTGCCAGTCCGAGAGCACATCAGCCGCACTGGGGCTGGCTTCAACACTGTATTTCTAGACACGTCGACATTGCAGGACATTTCGCCTCGTGCTGGTTTGACGTGCATGCATTGCGTTCTAGATGAGAGGGGGTGGATTAGGGCTTGGGGATGGATGCTTTTGCGAGGCGGTACATTTGGAGGAGGGTATCAGTTTTATCTTTGTTGTCTGCATGATCGGCGATGGGGGCGGGAGAGGCGAAGAGGGGGTCGATGCCGGAGGATTGTTTTGGGAATGCGATGACGTCTCTGATGGTGTCTGTGTTGCACAGGATGGCCATGAGTCTATCGAATCCGAGGGCGATTCCACCATGGGGAGGGGCGCCGCAATCAAGCGCATGAATGAGGTGAGCGAATCTGGCCTGTTCGGCAATATCCAGATTGAGGACATGTTGAAAGACGGTTTGTTGGAGTTTTGCGGAGTGGATACGGACTGAACCGCCACCGATTTCTTGGCCGTTGAGAACGAGATCGTAATGTTGGCCGCGAACCTTTGCGATATCGTGCGAGTCTCCCGTGATGAGATGAATGTCTTCCGCCACGGGCGCTGTGAAAGGATGGTGACTTGACTGCCACCTCGCTGCCGATGTGGTGGAGGAGAGCGAGGAGAGTTGGTTCTTGTCTTCATCGGCAAGTGTAAAGAGCGGAAACTCTGTAATCCACACAAATGCATCGCCTTGGATCTCCAACAGACCCTTGCTTTCCAGCATCGCGGCGAGCTGCTTGCGCACATCTCCGAGTGCCGTGCTTCCGCCTTCAGGAGGGTGTTTGCGGAGAGAAACGAATACATCCACCGGTCCATCACCCGTATCACCAATAGCAGCTCGAAGTGTCGTGGCAAGATGCTCGACATCAACTTCCGAGGCCGACAGATCCTCGAGTTGATGCAAGAACGTGCGAGCGAGCGCGCTCTTTTTGAGCAGAAGCGCTGCCAGCTCGTAGACGTTATCGGACGATGCAATGCGGAATCTCTCAACCCGCCCTTTGAATCCGGCCAACAAGGTGTCGAGTTCTTTCTTGGAGAGCGCGCCCGAGGCTGCATGTTGGTACGGCAGCACCTCCAAGCTCAGATCGCGTGGCGTGTGTTCGGAATCAGCCTCTGCGGAGACAAAGCCGCTCGAGATGTCGTGGAGAGCAAGATCGTAGCGCAGGTCAGGTTTGTCGGATCCATAGCGCGTCATGGCGGTCCAGTACGACATGACGGGAAAGTGAGCCGGCAACTCTCCTCGACCCGCCACCTGCCAGATGCGCGAGACAAGACGTTCGATCACATGGCGCACCTGATGACCTCCAATGCGCCATTCCCCGCAAGCGTCTCTGTGATCAGCACCATCCCCCGCCTGAGATGGGTGAGTAGCAGCTTGTGCAGGAGCAGATTCAGGTCCACCGCTGACAAAGCCCATCTCGAGGTCGATCTGGGTGAACTCGGGCTGCCTATCCTTGCGGCCGTCCTCGTCGCGGAAGCACTTTGCGATCTGAAAGTATCTGTCCGTCACACCGGAAGCGATGAGGAGCTGCTTGGGCTGTTGCGGCGATTGAGGCAGGGCGTAAAACGCCGGCTCGGAAGAGGAGGTTCTGGTGGGTACGAGGAACTCGCGTGCGCCCTCGGGGGTAGAGCGAAGGAGGACGGGAGTCTCAATCTCAAGAAAACCGTTTTCGTAGAGGTGATTGCGGACGGCATGCGTGATTCGGCTTCGGAGCCGGATGTTGTTGGCGAGCGAAGGGCGGCGCAGATCGAGGTACCTGTAGCGCGCACGGAGCTCGGTGGAGACGCCGTCGGCATGCAGCGAGTCGGACGGCTGGAAAGGCAGGTCACGCGTGGCTGGATTGAGAAGCGTGAAGCTTTGCGGGATGACTTCGACAGCACCCGTGCCCATGGACGCTTTCGAGTCCTGGCTCGGACGCAGCGCGACTCGGCCACGGATCAGCACAGCGCTCTGCAAAGGCACCGCTGCGAGCGACTCTAGCAGCGCAGGAGATGCATCGGTAGGCTGCACTTTGAGCTGGACAGAGCCGGAGTGGTCGAAGATGGTGAAGAATGCAAGCTGTTTGGACACTTGCCTGCACGACTGGAGCCAGCCTGTGAGGATGACATCCTGGTCTGCGTGCGTGGGTCGCAGCTCGCCACAGGCGTGAGTGCGAGCAGGGAACGCACCATAGAAGGCAGCTTGACTCGGACTTGCATCCTCGCTGGATTGTTGGTTATGCTGCTGGGATGACGAGGCTGCCGGGGCTTGATTCGTTGCGTACCGCCGCAGCGAGAGCCGAGATGGACCCGGTTGATGGTGATGGACTGCGCGTTGGCAGCTGCAGGAGCTAGGCCATGCTGCTGTTGCAACCCGGACTGAGAGAGGGCGCAGAGCAATGCGCTGCACAGCGTTTGCAGAAGGTGCGAGCATCGAGCTGCGAGCGTCGGGGAAGCGGCGAGGCGGGATCAAATGACGGTGAATCGTGGCCGAGAAGAAAGAAGAGAAGGCTTGGCTTCGCTTAGGGCGGCGCTGTTGAGCAGCTCTGAAATTTACGCAGCCGCCGCGGTGGAGGATGGACTACATCGGGCAAGCTGATCGGCCGATTAAGGAGGCGGGCCGGCACCACACGCTTTGAACGCGTCTCTTTGCGAAGAGGCGAAGGCGCCGAAAATGCGGATTTGGTGCCGACTGCCTTTTGGCTTTGTTGCAACGTTCGAAGAGCGGGTCGATCGACCTGCTTCTGCTGTCCATTCATCATTATCATCAGTCGCATCAACAGCGGCGCAGCGCCTTGCTACCTTCGTCCGGACGCTATAGCGATCACAGCTCTCGCCCACTCGGAGCGACATACACAGCCGCCATGGATCGTCCGCGGCGCTCTACGCGTCAATCCACCTCGGCGCTCCAGTCGCCCGCACCCACTCCGGCGCCGTCCACATCCGCAGCGGCCGCATCATCGGCCATCGTGCCGCCCATCGCCATGGCAAACGGAAACGCAACTCCATCGCGCTTCGACGCAGGCTACGCGTCGCCCGCAACCTTTCAGCAGCCCATGACGCCGCAGCCAGCGCCTGGATTCGCGCATCCATCGTCCCAACACTTTGCGCAGTCGCACCAGCACATGCCCATGGATGCGCCGGCGCCCCATCCTATCTCGCAGCTCAGCTTGCAGTCGCTGCCCAACGTACACGTCGTGGGTCGCGGCCCGGCGCCCATCGCACCGGGCACGTCGGTTGCACCACCGCGTCCGTTTGGCACGGCGGCGTCGGCACCCACCGTGCCGCAGGCCATGTACAGCACCTTTCCGTCGCGCATCAAGGCAGGCACCACCAATCTGCTCCAACCCATGCCGCAGTCCGAATGGTACGACCCCTCGGGCAAACCGCTCGATCCGCTCGCCGCCCCGACGCACGAATCGTCGTACGGCTACGCGGGCGGCTCGACACCCTACCGCGCCGCGCGCTCCAGCGGCCGGAGAAGAGCAGCCGCAGGCTACATCCGCTACGCCGAGGCCGGCAGCTCGGACGACGACTTTGAGGAAGACGCCACGGGAACGGAAGACGACACGGCACGCGGTTCCAAGCGACGCCTGGATGAGGACGACGACGAGTCGGCGCGCGCGTACCTTGGTCTGCCACCACCGGCGTCGAGGGTGGTGGCGAAACGCATGTTCCACCGCACCAACCACGTATACCACAACGACGACGATCTGGCGCGCCAGGCGGGGCGCAACGAGATCCTCGTGCCCATCAAGATCGATCTCGAGGCCGAACAGTACCGCATCAAGGACTCGTTTACGTGGAATATGAACGAGCGCCTCATCTCGCCCCACCACTTTGCGAGGCTGCTGCTCGAGGATCTCGACATCCCCGTCGAGCCGTACGCCACGCAGATCACCAACATGATCAACCAGCAGATCGACGATGCGACGGGCGTGGCGGATATCGAGATGGAGCCCGCCGCGGGCGGCGTGTGGGCGTCGGCGCGGTTGGGGGATCAGGAGGGCCAGGTCTCATTGCCTGTTGCCGAGCGCGCGCAGTACGATGCGCAGGAAGAGGCGATCAAAGAGGGTCGGCAGTGGGACTGGGGATTGGAGCGGCGCAACGACGAGCAGCGTGCGTGGCGCAAACGCATGGCGCAGCGCCTCGACACGGGCCAAGGGCTGGGCGATTTCGAGGACGATCTGCGCGTGATTGTGGATTACGAGGTGCAGATCCTGCGGCACATGCTGCGCGATCGACTCGAGTGGGATCTGTGCTCGCCGCTCACGCCCGAGTCTTTTGCACGCAAGCTGTGCGACGACCTGGGACTGTCGGGCGAGGCGGCGGCCTTGATCGCCAACAGCGTGCGCGAGCAGCTCATCCACCACAAGCGCGCCGCGCTCGAGCTCGGGCTGGTGGGCAGCGGCAGGGTGTTGAAGGAGAAGGAGGGCGAGATCGAGCAGGCGTGGGCCGAGCTGCATGCCGAAAAGATGGACAAGCAGCGCAAGAAGTTGGAGCGCGGAACGAATGGGTCCGAGGCGCAGTCGCAAGTGGCATCGGCCAGCGCCACGGGTGGCGTGAACACGCGCGAGCCGTCGGTGCAGCCCGGTGGCGAGGACCAGGTGAAAGCTGGAGGTGAAGTGCCCGAGTCCGGTGCGTCGGCACGTGCGTCGGTGGATGCGGAGGCGACAGGCGAGGACGAGGTGCGCTCGACTCCTGCGCCCGGTGCCGACGACGACGACGATGAAGATGTCGAGACTCTGCACCTTACCGCGACGGCCACGGCTGCGCCCACACGCGAGGGAACCTCGACGCCCGCGATCCAGGCTTCGTCATCCACGCCCGTACCGGCAACACGATCGTCTGCGCGGCTCTCCAACATGCTCGAAGGTGTCGGCAACGCCTCGGGTGCAGCGACGCCCGCAGCTGCGGTGGAGCCCGTGTTGAGTGCGTCGCAGCGTCTGCACAATGCATCGTACGTGGTGCGAGAGCTCCTGTCGCGCGGGCCGCGTCCGCTCGAAGCCATCTGGCGCGACTGGCATGACTCGCGCGAGTTCGGCCCGCTCCTCGAACGCCTCAACGACGACGACCTCGAGAAGCTCGAAGAAGCCAACATCCGCGCCTCGCGTCGAAACCGCCGCGAAGCCGCGCGTGCCTTTGGCGGTCGTCGTCGTCGTTAATATCCACCATCACCACCACACGCAAAGTCATTCTCAAACATCCTTTTCTTTCATCTTCCTTCTCGCGGGGGGGGGGGGGGGGGGGGGGGGGTGTAAAAGGGATGGGGTGGTTTTTTTTGGTTTTTGGGGGGGTTGGGATTATTTAGGCATTTGTTGGGGGGGGGGTGGGGGTGGGGGGGGGGGGGGGCGGCGGGAGGGGGGGGGGGGAGGGGGGGGGGGGGGGGGGGGGGGGGGGGGGAGAGCAAGGGGGGGGGGGGGGGGGGGGGGGGGGGGGGGGGGGGGGGGGGGGGGGGGGGGGGGGGGGGGGGGGGGGGGGCAGGCGCC
>JALCCF010000077.1:0-52144 GCA_023212605.1 Moesziomyces parantarcticus | reverse complement strand
CTACTACCCTACCTGTTCTCCACATTTTTGCTCATTGCTCTGTCGTTCTGCATCGTCCAAGCGGGGAGGAGGGGGGGGGGGGGGGGGGGGGGGGGTTGCGAGAGGCAGCCACCCAGGGGGGTGGCTCATTCTTGCCAGCTCGCGTGTTTTTAGGATATGATTTTTTTGCACAAAATTCGTGTATCTCGCCCGTAGTTCGCGTATTTTTTCGCGTTTGATTTACACCCGTCGCGTAAATTACCCTGTTTGGCTTTCATGACAAGCCACCCACCAAGCCGATCCCCCAGTTGGCTTTGATTTAGGCCAACCATCAAGCCAATCGGGCTGCCTAGCGGTTGGCTTCTGGCACGCAATTCTCCGTTTTTCAAGATAAATAAATGTTCTGGGAGACGCGTAGATTGCGATTTCATTCAAATTTTCGGTACTTTTTTCCCGAAGTTTTGAAAAAAGGAGGGGGGGAGGGGGGTGTTGGCTGGTGGGCGGCTGCTCCTCGCCACCTTCCCGCTTTTCAGGTTTTAGAACATGATTTTACAAACACTAAATGAATTGTATCCGTTTACGTCATTCATGATTTGCGCGCCATTCATGAATGTGGGTTATTGCATGTGCTGGGCCTTTCCCAGAGACACGCAGTCGTGCATCATAGATTGACAATCGATTTTTGTTTCACAAAAGGGCCTGTATCGTAGATGGGCTACTTCCTTTATCGAAACTGAAGTGATACCTACTTGGAAAGCATGAAGCAGGAAGGCTGCTAGGGCGGAGGTGAAGGTGGAGACGCTGGGTTCGATGCTAAAGAGTCACGGGTTGCGTGAATTGCGATTGTCATTGAATTGGCTTGAGTAAAAGTTATTTTCAATTTTCGAAGTTATGATTTGGTTGGCATAAGTTGTGTGCGTAGCCAGCCGCAAGCCTACGAGGTTGACATGGCCTGCAAGGCGACCAAGTGTGCGTGGCTGGCTTGCGGTTGGCTTCCCCATCACGCCAACCAGGTTTCGAAACTTGACACACATTTTCTTGGGGATTTTGTTTTCTTTTGGCAGCGCATCATCCATGGCTCGAATCATAAATCGCGACAAGCACTCGATTCCGTTCCGTGATTGAAAGACGTAGAATCTCTCAAGTGTATCTCACCGAAAGGTAGGAGTGACAAGTGCGAAGGCAACTGCTCATGATTCTTCCAGACAATCATAAATCAATGCATGGTTTGCGAACTGTCTTCCCATGCAACAGATGGTGAATCATGCTCTTGAATCGTTTACACCTCAGTGGCTCCAGTTTTTTTTTCTAAAACGCTGATATCGTGAGCTCAAGTCTATCTCGTTTTGCGATTGAAACTGATATTAACCTGACACTGCCGGTCAGCTTGATCCAAATCTCACGTTCTCATGACATCCTTTCGTTGCTGTTCAAACGGATTTTTTTTGTAAGACAGTCATGGTTCATAACTTCATGATCTTGCCTCAGACGAGTTATGAGTCCTCCTCGAGTTCGAAAATCCGTGAAAACGCGACTGCCACAATCGAGGCACGAATCATGTCCCAAACAACGGCGAGATTGCAGAATTTCGAACGGGTAAGAGGGGGGGGATGGCGAGGAGCAGCCACCCCTCAGCCACCCAGGGTGGCTTCTATTGAGCAGCCACCCACCAGCCACCCGGGGTGGCTTCTCTTGATCAGCCACCCACCAGCCACCCATGTGTGTGTGGCTGCTGGGTGGCTGCTCGTCGCCAACCCCCCTCTCCTCGGGGGGTTTTAGGATATGACTGCTCATCACCTCACCAACACGTTCTTTAGAATATGAATGGTCGTCAACCAGTTTCCTCATCGCCGCCCTCTGGCTGACTGAATTTCTGGCGCATGCATTGCTGGGCGAGGTGGGTCAAAGGTACCAGAAGTTGACGCTGGCGCTGATGGACAGGCTCTGTACACAATGGTACCAGCCCTTGGGGATGTAGAGCACATCGCCTGGGCCGAGCTCCGTGACAAAAGCGTTTTCGCTGGCGAGTGCGGTGGAGAGCAGTGGACGATCGTCGGCGGGATGGAGAAGATCGTGCTCTGATGCGATGGCCGAGGTGTTGCGCTGTGGACCGGACTGATTGATGTAAAGGTAAGGAGCGAGTTCTGGCGCGAAGAGATGAATGCGTTTGCGACCGACGACTTGGGCAAAGATGTTTTCGTATGGATCGCGGTGCAAAGGGGTATAGGTGGCTGGTGGTCCAATCCAGGTATTGCTGCGCCATTGCTCGTTGGCGCCTCTGGGTCCTGCAGTTGTGTGCGGCAAGGCGGGTGCTTCGGCAGCGAGGCTAGGAGCTTTTGAGAGGAGGTCAAACTGTGCCAGGTAGCCAACACGCTGGTGCTGTGTGGCTTGACCATCGTCGTTCCAAGGGATCTTGCCCTGGATGAAAGCGTCTATGAACAGGGCTGCAGAAGGCCGGTCCCTTTCATCAGTCACCAGGGGAGGATTCAGAATCGCAAAGGCGCTACTATCACCACTTACCCAAGGGCATCTCAATGCGGTCCCAGTGCCCGGGCGCAGCGTTATATCCGGCGTTGCGTTGGGAAATCTCGACGGGAACGATGAGATCAGCAGTGTCATGCCTTCTGAGTCCGTCGAGGGTCTCTTGACCGTTGGCGTCGAGTGAAGACCATCGGTGGAGTGCGGGCCAGACCACCTTGTCTTTGCACGAAGTGGTGGTGAGCAGCGCTTCGAATCGGGCTGGGCGTTTGGAGAGGAAGAATTCGTGCACGAAGCGGGACGTGGGTAGGCCGTCGCGGATGGAGAGCAGACGCCTGACCGTCATGATCGGCTCCCCCCCGACGCCTGAGGTGATGGTGGTCGCGAAGTGTGATCGTGAAGGAAGCTCAAGGATAGACAGGCACGTCAAAAAGTGGAGGCGACAGGCAAATCTCGGTATTATTATTCTCCGCCTCTGGACCGCACGAAGTCGAACGCCCGGGCCGTCTTCGGCAACTTTCCGACTCGGGCACAATCAGCGAATTGCGGAACGACGAGCCTCTAGACAATGGACAGCTCACACCTGCACGCCCTGCGAAAAATATGTTGACAGTGAATGCTTGGAAGAAAGATGCATAGTAATACAAAGCGAGCAAGAAGAGAAACGGTGACAAAGCTATCCGGACGCTGGCCTTACATCAACCAGTCCCAGAAGCGCTGGAGGGTGGAGCGGGTGATCTGGGACTCCTTGATCTTTTCGGCCTCCTCGTTTTCGTCGATCTGCCTTCGGCCGGTGTCAAAGTCCATCTGGGAGAGGCTGACAAACTGGGTCTTGTGGTAGAACTTCCAGCCGAGCCAGAGGACGATGAACATGGGGATGCAGATGTAGGTGGTGACGAAGCTGCTCGTGCTCCACTGACCGTTGAGGAAGACGGTGAAGCCGGCAAAGAGCAGCACGAGGCCGAGGAAGGCGATGCCAAAGTAGGTGAGGTAGGGCTGGAAGGGCGCGGTGTAGGGGAGCGTGTTGCGCGCGATGCCGTGGAACTTGAGGCCGTGGTAGAAGCGAGCATAGGTGCACAGGATGATGATCCAGGCGATGATGATCGAGATGGCCGAGATGTCGTAGAGGTACTCGAACGCCTGTTCGGCGCCGCCCGAGCCGCACGACATGTAGGCGAGCGGGCCGAAGAGCGAGGTGACGACGAGCGACCACACGGGCAGGCCGTTCTTGGTGCACTTGCGCAGGAAGGCGGGCGCCTTGTTCTCGAGCGCGAGCGCGTAGATCGTCCTGGAAGCGGCGTAGAGGTCCGAGTTGGCAGCGGACCAGGTTGTGACGAGGAGGACAGCGTTGACGATGTGCGGAAGCACGCGGATGCCCGAGTTGCTGATGGCGAGCACAAAGGGCGATGCGCTCGCGTCGCTGCTGCCGTTGAGCAGGCGCGGGTCGGTGTAAGGGACGACGAGGCCGACCATGAAGATGGCGAGGACGTAGAAGAGGAGGATACGCCAGAAGACGCGCTTGATGGCCTTGGGCACGTTCTTGCGCGGGTTCTCTGCCTCGCCGACGGCGACACCGATGATCTCGGTACCTGCGAACGAGAAGGCGGACTGGACAAAGACGTTCCAGAAGGCGAGGAAGCGACCAAAGGCGCCGCTGATGCCGCCAGTGGGCTTGCCGGTGACGGGGTCGGGCTGCCAGAAGAGCTGAGCCATGGGACCGGGGTCCTTCCAGTAGCGGAAGCCGATGCGGTCGCCGCGAGGGCCACCGCCGAGGTCGATGACGAGCGAGGTGATGATGAGGACGATGATGGCGACCACCTTGATGAGGCAGAACCAGAACTCGGTTTCACCATAGTACTTGACGCCGAGCGCGTTGACGCCGATGACGAGGACGAGGAGGATGGAGATCCAGGCGGCGGGGTTGATGGACTGGGTGGTGTCCCAGTACTGGATGACGATGGCCGAGGCCGAGATCTCGGTGGGGATGGTGATGCCGTAAGAGTACCAGTAGGTCCATCCGAGGGCAAAGCCGAGACTCGGGTCGAGGAAGCGGGTGGCGTGGTGGGTGAAGCCACCGGGGACGGCGAGCAGCGTGCTGACTTCGCCGAGGGCGACCATCATGGAGTAAACGACGACACCCATGATCATGTAAGCGATGAGGGTGCTGACGGGACCAGCGTTGGCGAGGGAGCCGCCGAGACCGACGAAGAGGCCGGTGCCGATGGTGCCACCGAGGGCGATCATGGAGAGATGCCTCTGCTTGAGGTTGCGCTGGACATGGCCATCGGGCGAGTGCTCGTCCATGCCGAGACGTTCGATGGCGGTGGGGTCATTGTAAGCCGCCTTGGCGTAGCCGTCGGACGAAGGGATGGACGACTTCTCCATATCGGGCGAGAGCGCGGCGGAGGCGATACCGTCGTTGGACGCCATGGTTCCGACAAGAATCCACTCGGAAAAGTGGATGCGGTGACAGACGGGGAGGGGGAGGAGAGTCGGGTGCTCCGGTGTGAGGTGTGTGGGAGAAGGGATGTGATGGGAGGGAAAGTAGTTCGGGTTTTCGCCGAAGAGGGGATTGACATATATGCAAAGGCTCGAGCGGCGAGGCGAGGGAGGGCCAATCAAACGATAGCCGTATCTGACTGGACCTTGACAGGCTGGGCCGGAGAGAAGAAAAGAAAACTTTGCGGCGGGCGGCGGGCGGCGGCCCAGTTTGAGTTTTTTTTGCAGAGTGGAGCGGGCGGAGAATTTTCAGCCTATGGAATCCAAGTCGGAGTCAAAGCGGCGCGCACAGTTGGACCGGCCGGGCCGCCGTTGGAAACCGGCGCAAAAGGGGGCACGAGACGCGCGGTCCGCCACGCTTCCATCGGAGTCTCGAGCCGAACCTGAGTCACTCGAACGGCGTTGCGGGGAGCAAGGATGGCTTGGCTCGAACGCTCGGTCTGCTTTTGCCACGCTATCGCAGCTTCGGATGTGCCTTTTCGGTGCGACCGAACTCGAATAAGGCCTGGGACGTGCACAATGGACGCCCCATTGGATGCCGATAAGACAGAAATTGAGAGAAGCTCATCAAGCGCAGACACGCTCCCTAAGGTTCGAAGCGCGGGAGCGAATCAAGTCGCGGCACCGTGTCATGGCATGCGGAGCGGGCATTGCCAAGATCGAGTCGACTGCCGTGATTGGACATGTTTGCATTTCCACTTGGCGAAACTCTTTCCGCATCTGCTCATCCAACCTTGGCTCCGTGTCGGCGCTTTCGTTTCCTTACACCAACCCAAGCTTGTCTGCCTCTCGCACTCGCACTTGCACTTGGTCAAGCTCACATTGCCCAACCTGTCAGTCACATATCACAGAAAAGCATGAGCTGCCGTGCTATCAAGTGTAAATTGCCTGCTCGATGGCCAAGGAGGCGGCGGCAAGTGTCTTGTCGCACTGTGCAACCCACGGGTGCGGACCAGGGCCCAAGATCGATATTCAATGCCGCGGGTTGACCCAACCTCGCTTCTTTGACAGCCAGCCACAAGTTTCCGAAAGTTTTTCCTTTTGCAAAATTCACCGAAGCCGACCGTCACGACCGAGAGCGCAGCGACGCCGGCTGAGCTTTCCTTTCCGTTGGATGCCACGCCCGCCAGCCTCGTCGAACAACGCCGTCCAAGCCGAACCGACACAAACCCTTTGCCACCGATTCGCGTCCGATCCAAGCTTGCCACTCGCCGTGAAATCGCCCGAACACCTCCGTCTTCGGAAGTCTCGGCTGTCGTTCATCGCTCCCCACGAGAGCGAGACTCCCAGGCACAGTCCATCTTGCCCTTGCATCGATTAATCGCTTGACCCCGCACATCACAGCCCAAGTGCTGTTTTGCGCCTACATCAGGGAGGCGTCTCGCGAGTCATTCGAATCTCGCCGGTCGCCAAACGCGGTCTCGCAACTTAACATCTCCAATTTTTGATTCATTTGTCAGCATTATATGTACAACCGAACTCCACTTCCGAGCAACGAGGACCCTGCAGCAAGGCGAATCTTCTCCCAAAGATTCCTTCTTCCTCTCACACCACGCCGACGCCGACGCTGACCTCTGATCGAAGGCGGAGCCATGGCTGCTACCACCAAGAGCAAGGCGATCCAGCCAGCTGTGAGGCATAGCGCCTTCCAGGACTCGGACGATGACGACGACAATGACGCCGCGCGCCTGAGCCATCGTTCGTCCAGTCGCCAGGAGGAGATCGTCTCGTTCGGTCGCAACGGCGCTCAAAAACGCGCAGCTTCCCCTCCTCGCTCCACTGCGCCCCGCGTGATCCCAGTCGCATCCAATCTCGACTGGCGCCAGGATCGCAAGCAGCGCATGGGCATCGCCACCAACCTAAAGTCGCTCGGTCCTCTCGTCTCCATGAGGCGCGCAGACTCGTCCGTCGTATCCGGGCCCTCCCACACCGATGCCACTGACAACGCCGCAGATGCCATCAACACCGATGCTCAGAAGAGCGGCCTGGAAATTCGCCAACCGAGGACTCAGCAGACCGTCTCATCCGACCGTGAATCACAGCCAGCTCCGGCCGATTCTGACGAGACAACAGCGCCCGCAGCAGATGCTTCGGCTCAGGGGACCGACGAGGAGGCGCTCAAAGCTCTTCTGGCGGGCGACAATGGCGCAGCGGAACCTGGAACTCATCTCATCATCCCACAAGAGGACGAAGCCGAGTTTCTCCAGCACGATATCGAATCCAGACCAGAAGCGCCTTCCCTAGACGACTATGCAGCCACGCCCGTCGAGCAATTCGGCATGGCACTGCTTCGTGGCATGGGCTGGAAGGAAGGCATGGGTGCAGGAAAAGGTGGCAAGGGTCCGCAGCAAGCTGCTGAGCCCAAGAAACGAGCTGCTCTGCTTGGTCTTGGCGCTAAGGAGCGGGCTGTTCCGGCGGCAGGCTCGCCTTCCTCCGCGTCGCACAAGCATCGAGGCTCGGTGAAGCGCGACTACAAGTATGTTCCTATCACTAGGGCCGACAGTCCAGCATCTTCAAACACAGATCCTCGATCGCATCACGCCAGCCGCGAGAGCGACAGGCCTCGCAGCCACGCATCATCGCATCGCGACGAGCGCAGATCAGACACGTCCGATCGCCATGCGGCGTCGCGCGACAGCACAAGGCACAGCGATTCACGTTCGCATCGAAGACGCTCGCGCAGTCCCACGTCACGAAGGGAAGATCGGCATCGGAGCAATGGAAGGGCGGAGGACGAGACCTCCAGGCGCTCTCATGCTTCTTCGAGCTCCACTCGTGAGCACAGGCGCGACCGCGACCGCGATGACAGGGAGCGACACAGCAAACATCGCGACGACCGACATCGAGACCGTCGACGGTGAATGCTCCGCGGCGAGGCTTCAGACACCAATATACCAGTCTATAGACAGCTTCAATGTCACATCCGGATCATGAGTTCCATAAGATTATCGGCTAGAGATGGCGTGACCTTGCTAGATGTGAGCATTGGGCGAAAGAGAGTCCGATGTTGGACGGGAGCCATCTTCGATTTTTCTGGCCTTCTCCGCACCTTGCGATGCACGTCCGCATGAAAATCCCGCACGAGCGCGCTCGTTTAGAGCGTGTTACTCTTTCCCGCACCTCGTTTAGCCGCGCATGTGCATGTGCACACTTGCTCCGCCTTCTCCTTCCACACCATCACTCCCACCTCTTTCGACGCCATGCAGAGCGGGCGCCTCGCATCTATCGGCGACCAGCTATCGAGCTGGTCGCAAAGTCCCTTGCATCGCCTGTTTCCAGTCGGCGCGCTCGGACTCATCCATGCCGTAAGGGTGAGCCATGCTACACGACAGGTCGCAGGGAGCCACAAGAGCCGTCTCGGGTTGTGGCAGGGACTGGTACTCAACCAGATCCTCATGTTTGGAGGTGTCGTCATCAGCGGAATACTTCTCGGTATTCCGTCGCCGCTGCTCAGCGCCTGGCCGGTCGTCGCCCTCTATGGCGGCATTCACGTCGTGCTGGATGTCACGAACGTTGGCGAAGCGTTACTTCATGCACAGGACATCGAGATCGTAGGAACACTGTAAGTGCATTGCTGGCCCCGCCTGGTGGCAACAGGACGACTGATGTTCATATGCTCGACGGAATGTAGAATGGACCTGTCTTTCGCGCTGCTCGACGGCTTTCTTCGAGCCGAAGGCATCATCGATCTGGGCGTAGAACCGGTGAGCCTCCATCCCCACGCATCTCACCCTTCCCCTTCCTTGTCCAACGACTTAACCATCTTGATATCATGACAGGTCCTGCGGCACGCATCTCGCGAAGTTGCCACCTCGCTGTTCGCTGTGCTTCTCAACGCTGCCATCGTGGGTGGAGGCATCCCTCTACTCATCGACCTTTTCAAGCTCGACTCGACCACTGGAGAGTGGGGCGTCCGGAGTCCAGCCTGGGCCAAGAACCCGTTCAGCGGCACCAACGATATGCTCAGCTCGGCATTCCTGGCGCTCGTGTACATCACACTTGCCAGCCCGGCCACAGCACCGATCGCACTGCTGCGCGACGCGCTGCATGCATTTGGCGCACAAAGTCTGGGCGCAAGAGACGTTCGCACGCTGTGCTCCCTTCTGCTTGGCTTCATTCTCTTGGCAGAGAAAGCCACTGTGTTATTCAACCAGCAAACGCAGCACGAGAA
This sequence comes from Moesziomyces parantarcticus, assembly GCA_023212605.1. Classification (NCBI taxonomy): domain Eukaryota; kingdom Fungi; phylum Basidiomycota; class Ustilaginomycetes; order Ustilaginales; family Ustilaginaceae; genus Moesziomyces; species Moesziomyces parantarcticus. Next base: position 43,017 of record JALCCF010000077.1, on the reverse strand, counting down.
GGTCAAAAACGTCTCAGTGAACGGCAGCGCAAAGTCCAAGTCCAAGTCCACAAAGAAGCACCAATAGAAACGCTCTTCTCCGTTCTCATCGCATGTCTTGTCGCTCGCCCTTCACACTGTTCTCCACGAGCTCGCTGGAAGTGACAAGTGTGACACAAAGCACGATCTTGTTTGCACTGAGGAGGATGACGAGTTGGGAATCACCAGATGCGCGAGCGAATCATGTTGTACCGACTGACCTCCATGAGCGAAGTCTCCTTCTTCGCCTTAGCCGAGTCCGCCTTTCCCTTTTCCTTTTCTTTTGTAGCGGGCACGACGTGCGAGCCATCGAGTTTGATGTGAATCGCATCGTCGTCCGGCCTGTCGATGAAGCGACCGAGCGACTTGTCGTAGCTCCTCTCGTCCTTGTTCGTGCCGATCGGCGCCCGGTCGCGCGAGTTGAGCGCTTCTTCACCTTCGCGCTCGTGCATGCTCGCATAGCGGTGCGATGCAAAGCTGACCAGATTCGTACCGATCAGTAGCTTGATCGCCACCAAGAATGCCCACGCAATCACGGCGGTGAGGGCCCATGCTGAGCCGCGCACAAACAGGTCCAGTGCACGCACCCACTCGTTGTTGATGTCCACCGCGCCGAGCTTTCGCGCCACGACGCCGATCCAGCTCGTCTCGGATATGCGCGGGTTGACGGGCGCAATGCACTCGTCAATGTGGCTCGTATCGCCAATCATGCCGATGATCTGCAGGATGAGCCGCACCAGCAGGCATGCCAGTGGCAGAGCAGCGAAGCCGAGCCGACGACTGATGATGGGGCTCTGGTCGACAAACGTATGCTTCCGACTGTTCTCCCTCGTCGATGGTCCGCCGACGACGAGGTCGCGGCATAGCACATCCATGAACCGCCCATAGACGGCCGGACGGATGTGGTTGAACTTGGTGATGAATGCGTGCTTGAGCCAGTCGACGATGCACTCGCTCGCCAGCACAATCATGACCGGCGTCAGCACCGTTTCGAGCAAGCTGAGGCTTGGGAAGACCGTGAAGCTTGCTGGCAATGGGCTGGCAGATGGCTCCAGCGACCCGCCGGAGAGCTCGATGAGGTTGCGCAGGCCGATGGCCGAAAGCATGAAGGTGAGCTGGAAGCGCTCGACGATGTCGGCGCACGTCATCTGGAAGACGTTTTCCTTTTCGAACTTTTTGAACACGCTCGACTTGATCTCGACGAATTGGTTCGAGAGCAGCAGGGTGAGCAGCGCATTGTCGTAGCTGTTGATCGCCACGTTGAGCGTGACGAGCTGGTAGAAGAGCACGAGCGTATGCGCGAGCACATAGCACAAGCTGAGTCCAAAGAATGCGACGGGGCGCAGGTAAGGCTGCTTGCCGTTCTTGCGGCGCGCGAGGGTGCTGCGCGAGAAGAGCGAGTCGAGCAGATCCTGGCCGAAACTGCAGCACAGCCGGTCAGCGATCTCGAGCACGTTGAAGATGACCGAGAGCTTGACGACGTCCTGGCCGCGGACCGAGTGATACATCTTGCTGGCGTCGGTGATGCGCGAAAGGATGACGCAGCTCGAGACGATGAGAAGCATCTTGAGAAGGTCGCATTTGTGTGATGAATGCAGATACCTCTTCTGCCCACCCAGCATCCATCGTACACTGTTGCTGAGCCAGGTCCAGAGAGCCACACCGAAGCGCAGTGGGAGGATGGTGAAGGTGTACAGGAACGAGTCGAGACAGACGACGAATCCAAACATGATGATCTTCTCCATCCAGAAGGGGATCGAGATGAAATTGGTGACGCGTTCCCACTTCATCTCCTGCGTCGCATCAAAGTCGGTTGCGAGCACCTCTTCCTTGAGGTAGTCCCAAAGACTGAATGGAGTGTTGTCAGCACGAGTCGTGTGTGCATCCCCGTTTGCTGGATGTTGCGGTTCTTTTTTCGGCTCTGGTTCCTTCTGTGGTGCCGGAGGCGACTTTGTTGCTTTGGGCTCTTCTTGAAGCTGAGTCAAGCTGAGTCTCGGCGTCATGTATGCATCTGGAAGGTCAGGTTGCTCGCTTTCCGATATCAACGGCGAAGGTGCGAGTACCAAATGCGTTGCCCTGATGTGCGGCGAAAGCATACCATTCTGGTTGCCTGGCGAAGGCGTCGTTGGTTCCGGTTTGATCTGCGTCGATGTGGATCTGGGCGAGAGGACGGGACGGTCAAAGTAGGCGCTCTCGCGTTTGCTCGGCGAAGGATGCTGTGCATTGAGCGTCGGGTCTCCGACCGAGAGGCGTGGCGTCTGGTTCGCTCTCGAGTCGATGAAGGTGTCTTCTTCGCCTTCCGACGACGACCTGAGATCGTTTTCCTCCTTGATCGTTGCGGACTGTGGGTCGCCATTTGTGGCATGCTTGTCATCGGATGCCGGTTGAGAGGGGTAGCGGATTGAGTGTGCCCTTCCGCCGGCATCTGCCGTGTCGACGGACTCTGCAGTGTGAGGCTGGTAGTACGAGTGCTCGCGATCTGTTTCGGAGGTCTCGAATATGGATCCTGGGGGGCTGGCTGACGTCTCGAATATTGAGCCTGGCGGACTGACCGAGGTGGCATGTTCTGTCGGGGAGCCGCTGCCAAGATCATCTGACGAGGGTGAAGATGCGAACGAGGAGAGGCCCGAGAGCAACAGCGCGCGACGGCTCCTGCGGTACTGCTGGGTTGCTTGCCGGTAGGATCGCCGTGCATGGTTGATCTCCTGAGCATCTTGATCGTCGGAAGATTCGGAAACCGAGTCTTCATAGTCGGGTCCTTCGTAGATGATGTTTCCGTGTTCGTCCATGAGGATGCTGTCTTCCTCGTCCTCCCAGACATCCTCGTCTTCGTCAGGCGCATGCCGCCCGTTGCGAAGCGACTCTGCTTCTATTCTAGCATCTGCTGAATCTGCGATGTTGTTAGTGTGATCCGGCGCGTCTTTTGGCGCCTGGGAGAATACGAAGTCGGGCACCTGATCGGCGTACTTTGTGCGGACGGTGTCTTGGCTGGTGCGAGCATTGTGGTCATGCACGGGCGATGACAGCTGCGAGCCGTCTTCGTATGAGCTCATGTGGCGTTGTTTGGAGCAAGCATGGATGTGGCGGTTCGCAAGGATGGAGGTGGGAGAACAAGGCGGAGTCGAGGTGGAAGTGCGAGAGTGTGGAGGCGGCGCTGCGCCCAAAATGTCAACTTTTCGCGGAACTCGGAGTTGGAGCGAGAAGGCGTTGTTATCTTCTTGTCATGCTTCCTAGCCCCCTGGCTATCACTAGGACCCTGAGACCGCGGCCGCCCTCAGATAACGCGCAGACGTCTTCCGCGCTGCAAGGCCGCCTTCTTCCCAGCCTTCCATCCCATCTTCGCCGAGGCACACTGCGGCTGTTCCATCATGACGGGACACGAGGACGAAGATGAGCGGCTGGAGCGGCTCCACTTTGCCACGGTGCTCAAGGCGTTCGACGACTACCTGCCCTACTGTCTATCGGCCAACGACACGCGGAGACGCTCGTACTTCAGCCTGCCGATGGCTCACCAGCAGTTGCTGTCCGACCTGGGCGCGCCTCTTCCGCTCCCAGAGCTGGGGTCGTCTTCCTCTTCACCCGAGCCTGCGCGTGGATTCAAGTCACGGCTGGACGAGATCGACGACCGCATCCGTCGAAACGCCGATCTTCTTTCTGCCATTGCCGACGAGTCGCGCGGCTTTCTCGGTCCTGATCCTTTGCCGGCCAGCAATGGCTCGAGTCCACACGACAATTCCACCTCACCGGACGATGCTTCGAATGGAAGCAAAGGCTTGCGGAAGCGGCGCAAGATTTCAGGTCACGAGATCGAAAAGATCCAAAGCACGCTCAAGCAGTTTGTACGCGATTGGAGTGCGGAAGGCTCACGAGAAAGGTCCGCCGTCTACGCACCCATGATCGACGCCGTCACTCATCTGTACGGCCAAGCCGACAAGCGCAGCCAAGTCCGCATCCTCGTCCCGGGGGCAGGGTTGGGGCGGTTAGCCTTCGAATACGCCTCGCTGGGATACAGCTGCCAAGGCAACGAGTTCAGCTTCTACATGCTCTTGGCGTCCCACTACATCCTCAACAAATCCACCCACGTTGGGCAGCACACGATCTACCCTTTTGTGCACTCGTCGAGCAACTGGCGCTGCGCCGACGACATGCTTGCACCGATCAAGATTCCCGATGTGCTGCCGTCATCGCTGCCACCGACGAGCGAGTTCAGCATGGTGGCCGGCGAGTTCTGCGAAGTGTATTCGCAGCCGCACGAGGCCAAGGCGTGGCAGGTGGTGGCAACGTGCTTCTTCATCGATACCGCCAAGAATGTGGTGCGCTACCTCGAGACGATCAATCACCTGCTGCCTGTGGGCGGCCATTGGATCAACGCCGGCCCGCTACTGTGGCACTTTGAAAACTCGTCGCGCTCCACGCCCGACAACCTCAGCATCGAACTGACGCTCGACGAACTCGTCCACCTCCTACCCAAGATGGGCTTTGAGCTCGAGGTAAGTCAAGGTACCGCTTGCAAGCCCGACCTCAGGGTCAAGACACTGACCTGGACTCTGCCTTTCTTGTCGACAGGAGTGTCGTTCGCTGCCACCCACTCCGTACACGGGCATGCTCAACGGGATGCTCCAGTACCATTATTCGCCCGAGTTCTTCGTGTGTCGCAAAGTGCGCGACATCTCTGCAGCTCCCGCAGTGTAATGATCATGGTTGGAACTGTTTTTCATTTCGTTTCGTTTGTGATGCTGCGAAAGCACTGCATGCTTGCGATGGCTTAGACACGGGCCTTGGCGTCGGTCTGGGCAGCCTTGAAGCGCTCCTCGGCCTCCTTGAAGTTGATGACGGACCAGATGTTCTTAAAGTAGTCGGCCTTGACGTTCTTGTACTGGAGGTAGAAGGCGTGCTCCCAGGCGTCGACGCCGATGATGGGGTGGTGCGAGATCAAGGGGTCCTGGTCCTTGGTGGTGACCACCTCGAGCTTCGAGTTCTTGGGGTTGAATCCGAGCCAGCCCCAGCCGGAGCCCTGGATGGTGGCGATGGTGGCGTTGAAGGACGACTTGAGGTTGTCGAGCGAGCCAAAGTCGCGCTCGATGGCCTGCTTGAGCGGGCCGTCCTGGAGCTGTCCGCCGCCCTCCTTGGCGGGGGCGAGGTTCTTCCAGAAGAGCGAGTGGTTGATGTGGCCGCCGCCGTTGAACTTGATGGCGCTCTGCAGCTCGATCTGCTTGCGCACGTCGTTGGACGAGATGGCCGAGTTGTAAGCCTTGATGGCGTTGTTGAGGTTGGTGACGTAGAGCTGGTGGTGCTTGGTGTGGTGGATGGTCATGATCTCCTCGGAGATGGCGGGCTCGAGGCCATTGTAGGCATAGGGCAGCTGGGGGAGAGTGTGCTCAGACATTTTTGCGGTTGACAAGGTTGGTGATGGTGGAGGAGGAAGGGGAGACCGTGCGCCGAGCGGCTGAATATATACCGAGCGCCGCGAACGAGCCAAGTTGGGCGGGCAAAAAGGCGTCTTTGCTGCCGACGAAGGCAACATCCCCCTGGCAGCTGCTTCTGAGCTGCTTCTGAGCCGGAATCGCCGCGCCTTCTCGTGAAAATCGGCGCTGCCTACTCTGTTAGGCTGCTGAGTAAAGTCCGAGCGCGCAATCCCTGGCGCGGTGCCCGATTCTTCGACGCGGACTCACCGCGGCCTCTCCGCCGCCCAAAGGCATCTTCGGCCGTCTTCGCTGCTCGATCAGAGTGCGCGAGTGGAGTGAGTTGGCCCGTGCACCTCCACCACCCGACACAGAACAGAGTCTTGACGCCTCACGCCTCCCCTCTCTCTTCCCTGGTCGGACTACGGTCGGACCGATGGTCGGTCAACGCTGTCTGGGTCGCCCACATGACAGAACAAAACGTAGCCCTGTACGGAAAGACAGGGTGAAAAATTTTGGTCACTGTCTATATAATGGCAACTGCAGCGCCGCCTTCCATACAAGCATTGATAGTGTAGGGGTATCATGAGTCGTTGCCACTCATCGCTTCTCTGAGGCGTGACTACCGATTCGACTCGACCGGGGTTCGAGTCCCCGTCAATGCATTTTTTTTTGCAATTTTCTTTATTTCTGATTTCTGTGAGCCCTTTTTTTTTGGTTTCTGCGATAGGGGCCGCTCGAGGGAAGGTGAAGCTAGAAGAGGGTCGTGCGCCGAGCCGCTCGTTCCTCCACACCTGTGACGTGAGGTTGCGATTAGGCGGCCGCAGAATTCGCTCGGCTCTCCGCAGTCTTGTTTTCTTAGCACAGTCTTGGCATTACAGCTATCCCTGCTCGGTTCGAACGCTCGGCCATCATCACAGGCAACGGCTCCTGCAGAAAACAGGATCAGAGTGGAATGGCTGTGAGGAGAGAATAGAATGCGATGCGCGGCCCTTGTGCGTATGGCTGAGCGGCAATTTGGCCATTCTGATAACGTCGCACAGGTGGAGTCGAAAAAGGACTCGCGCTCCGCTTCTTACTGTGCGGACGCTCGGCGACCTTGTCCTACCACTTGATTACCTGCTCGACACCGCCGCCGATTGTGCAACATCCTCATCACCACCACCACCACCACCGTCCCTTCACTCCATCGCCGCGATGAGGCATCCGTTGCTCCTCCCCACCGCCGCGTACATCGAGCATGGCTCATCGGGCGCGCCCATCCTCGGCCTCATCAAGGTCACCGCCTCGTCCATCCTCGAGGTCGTCATCCTCTCCTCCGTCGGCTTCATCCTCGCACGCCGCGGCATCATTGACAAACGCACACAGACCAAGATCAACAAACTCAACGTATCCTTCTTCACCCCGGCGCTCCTCTTCTCCAAGGTCGCATTCACGCTCAATCCGGCGCGCCTCGCCGAGCTGCTCATCGTGCCGCTCGGCTTTGTCATCGTCACCGTCGTATCCACGCTCAGCGCGCTCGTGCTCTCCTGGTCCGCACGCCTCTCGCCTGCGCAGCGCAACTTTGCCATCGCATGCGCCATCTCGCCCAACTCCAACTCGCTCCCCGTGGCGCTCATGCAGTCCCTAGTCGTCACCGTGCCCCAGCTGCACTGGGACGAGGAGGGCGAGCCCGAAGACACGGTCGACGGCATGCTCGGTCGTGCGCTCACCTACCTCGTCCTATTCAGCACGCTCGGCATGTTCCTCCGCTGGAGCGTAGGCGCAAAGCTCCTCAGCACCGTCGAAGAAACCGTCGCCGAGCCCAATCCCGCGTCTCAAGACTCGATCGACTCTGCCGAGTCCGCCGAGTCGACGCAGACCCGACCCCACATTACGCTCCGCAGACCTACAGGAGAGCGCCGTCCACAGCGTACGCGCTCCGGCCCGCCCGCCTGGGCGCGCAGTTTCCCCAACTCGCCCGAAGCAAGCTCCGCCAACGTTGGCGCGGCGCGCGGCGACGACGGCCGCGACTCGGACGTCGACGACGAGCCGCTCGAGCCGTATGAGGAGGATGGGCAGATCACGCTGCCCGGCGCCAGCAACAGTCGCGAAAACCGCTCGTGCTGGACGGTGTTCAAGACCCAATCTCGCAAGCTCTTCCACAACCTCGTGCTCCGACCCGTGTACGCCGTGGGCGGGTTCATGACCGCGCCGCTGTATGCGGCTGTGATTTCGCTGGTCGTCGCGGTGATTCCGCCGCTGCAAAAGTTTGTCGACTCGCTCGAGCCCGTGGTGGGCGCGCTCGAGACGGCGGGCGCATGCAGTATCCCGCTGACCATGGTGGTGCTGGGCGCATACTTTGTGGCGGATGCTTCGGCGGTGCAGTCGCAAAACTCGGTGCCCCAGGCTGTGCCCCCCAGTGCACCCGCAGGCGATGGATCCACCTCGGTGACGGGTCCCCAACCCACGCCGCCCAATGGCACCAAGCCGGTGACTGGCGAAGAGGATGACGATCCGTGGCGTCGCGCCTCGCTCGAGTCGTCGGTGACTTCGGGCGAGACGACACTGGTGCAGCGCGACAGCAAGCGACGAGGACTTGGATCGTGGATGGGCAAGAATCCGTGGAACAGCGGATCCTCCAACGGTGGTTCTGACATTGAAGATGCGCGGTACGTCGACGAGCCGGCATCGTACGTCGCCTCGTCGTCCAACGCGAGTGGGGCGGACGAAGCGGCACGCAATGCCGACTTGAACTCGCGCAACTCGGCAGGCCGCTACCAAAACGCGCTCACCAAGCAAGTCGACGCTGCTCGCTCGGCGGCGACGATGGAACGTCGTACGATTGCGGTGGCTATTTCGTCGCGCATGGTGCTCACGCCTCTCATCCTGCTGCCTGTGGTGGCATGGTATGCCATGTCGACGGGCAGCAATGTCATGGACGACCCCGTGTTTGTGGCATGCGCATGTCTGATCATTGGCTCGCCGCCGGCGCTCACGCTCGCCCAGATCACGAGCCAGAGCGCGCAGGGCAACCCGAGCTTCGAGCGCCTCATCTCCAAGACCATCTTTGCCGCCTACACGTTCTTTGCGGCTCCGACCACCGTCTTACTCGTGCTGGCGGCGCTGCTCATCACGGAACACGACATGAACAAGGGCTGAAGTCGGGCGCTCTCTCGCAATGCAAGATTTCCTCACACGCCGGGTTTGGACGTTGATGGTGTCTATGAATGTCGGCGTTGGTTTTGGTGATTTCAAAGCGTGAATGTGTGAAAAGGGGCATCTACCAGTCGCCGTTGTTGGAGCTCTTGCCGATGACGTCTTGGACCTTGATGTCGCCTGCGATGATCTGTTCGAGCATCTTCTTGGGGATGGTCCAGTCCTTGAACATGTGGTGGGGGATGTTGTTGGTGCGGCAGTAGGTGGCGAGGTCGTTGTCCTCCTTGTCCTTGACAAAGAGCACGTCTGCGTGGCGTGCGGCCGACATGTCCGAGATGCCGTCACCGGCGAAGAAGAGCGTGGGGCGGTTCTTGAGTTCGCGGTAGGGGGCGATGGAGAGGCTCTTGTCGTGGCCAAAGTGGTTGTCCGGGTGACGGTAGATGAGTTCCCAGGTGGTGCCCTTCTTCTCGGGGTCGGTGAAGTTGACCTCGTTGGAGATGACGTCAATTTCGTTGGCGTCCTTCTCGCCGATGAGGTTGGAGAGGATGCTGCGAATGATGGGCGTCATGCCGGACGAGACGATGATGACGGGGATGTTGTTGGCCTTGGCAAACGCGTAGAACTCCTTGAAGCCCGGGTCGAGCGTGACGTCGCGGCGCACGAGCTCCTCCATCTCGGAGAAGGGACGCTTGACCGACTCGATCATCTTCTTGAAGCCCTCGCGGTAGCTCAGACGCTCCTCGACAATCTCGACGTTGAGCTTGCGACGCTCGGTGTAGCCCATGCCGACGGTGTCGACCATGTGGTCGTTCGAGTCCTGCCATCAGCCGGTAAAGAAATTTGCGATTGTGTGAGCGATTCAGTCCCGATTCGGCGCGCTCAGGGTGGAAGAAGGCGGACTTACGAGCAGGGTGATGGTGCCGTCAAAGTCTGTGAGGAAGACATACTTGGCATCGGCGTACTTGAGGTGCGACATGGTTGCGAAGGATCTATCGGGGGGGAAGGGGGGATATGTGGTGTGCAGTGACAAAGAAGAATCCAGGTGGAGCGGAGGCTATATACCCTAGTGTTGGCAAGATGCGGCTGGGCTAGAGCTGGCGGCTGGCGGTCATGCGAGAATGTGGGATGTGTGTGGGCGATGATGGACCATGCACCCTGGAAATCGACGCCAACCGAGGCAGGAGAGGGTGCGATTTTTTTTGGATTTCTTTTTCCTTTGCTCGCAGCGCAGCACATCAACACAGTCGACGCGCGTGGATGCAGGATGTGCGCACCTCACACGCCAGCACCGGCAGCGAGGCAGTCGGCGAGTGTTGGAAGCCATCGATTCCCGATGCCTTTTTTCCTCCGCAAAGCGATCCGACTGGGCGCACGCACGTTGGTTGCGCAGCTGGCTCGCCGTGTACCACCGTCGATCGATCGATAAGTTGACAGCCAGCACGCGGCCTGAGCTTTGCTGTGCGCATGCCGCCACCTCATCTCACCACCTCCCTTGTGCCAGCTACTCGCAAAGACTTTGAGACGTTGCGCACCAAAGTGACGCTTGGCGGTTCATAAAAACCTCAATCGCCGTTTGAGAATGCGATTGAGAATTCGTCGACGAGAGGGCGATTTCGAACCACCGAGGCTTGTCTTCGCTTGCTCGCTTTGCTTTGCTTTGCTTTGCTTTGCTGTGCTGGCTGAAATGCAGTGGATGTGCAACGTGCGGCTTGTCGAATGCAGACCACGTCATGTTGCAGCGCCGCCGCGCACCAGCCATCGCTGCGTTCGTTTCAAATCTCGAGCAGCCCCTTCTTCCGAAATCGGATCTCAAATCGGAACTTTTTTTCCTCGTCCAACATCTTCCGGTCCCGATTTGTCTCTCCATCGGCTCGGCAATCTCGATCACCAACTTGGCTGAATCTCAACTTTGTTAGCAAGGCTAGAGTTACATTGATAGATTGGGCAGCAGCGCCTTGACAAAACTGTGCTTTCCGCTACTGCAGCGGCATGGGTGCATCTTGTACGTCGCCGGCTGATGGAGCATCGTGCGCTGAAGCACCGGCCTCGCCACCGTTGCTGGCGCCGCCCAGGTTGTTCCAGCGGCGGTTAAAGTAGATCTCGAGCGGCCTGCCGCCGTAGACGTAGTTGTTGAACTTGGCGATGGCCGTCTCGGCGTCGCTCACCGTGGCAAACTGCACCACTCCGCAGCCTTTACTCCTGCCGCCTTCGATCATGATCTCGGCCTCATCCACCTTGCCCGTCGTCTGGAACAGCTCCACCAGGTCCTCATTCGACGTCGACCACGGCAAGTTCTTGACAAAGATCTGCTGCGACGGAGCCGTAGGTGTCGGGCCAGACGAGCGCGTGCTCGGCGGTGCGGCGGATCGAGGCCCGTGTGCGGCTGGGACGTACCGGTCGCCTCCACCGTATCCACCGCCATATCCACCGCCGTACCCTCCACCGTATCCACCTCCGTACGGGTCGCCTCCATAGCCTCCGCCATAGGGGTCACCGTATCCACCGCCGTATCCTCCTCCGTAGCCACGGCCGCCATAGCCACCGCGACCGCCATATCCGCCTGCATACCCACCACGCGGCGGGGGAGGCGGAGCACCGTAGCCGCCGCGACCGTACGGATCCATGGGTGGGCCGGCCGCAAACCTGTCGAGTCGCACCTCGAGCTGTCGGCCCTTGAAGTCGTAGTTGTGGTACATGGCAATCGCGTTGGATGCGTCGTTCGAGTTGGCAAACGCCACAATGCCCGTGCCCTTGGATCGTCCGTCCGGTCCCATGTTGATGTCGGCGCGCGTCACATTGCCCGCGGAGCGGAAGAGATCCTTGAGATCCTGCCAGCTCGTCTCGTACGGCAGCTGGACGTAGTATACAAATGTCAGTGGTGAGCTCAACAACAGCGGCTCAACAGCATCAAACACTCACGTTGCCAATGAACAGCTGGGTGGGTGCACCGGCGCCGAATCCGCCGCCGTAGGGCGGAGGAGGCGGCGCGCCATAAGGGCCGCCTCGACCGGGAGGACCGTAGCCGCCTCGTCCTCCTGCACCTCCAAACCCGCCGCGTGGTGCAGCGCCTCGAGGCGTGCTCGGGTTGGCGCCGTAGCGCACTTCGTCCTCGCGGTCCTGCGTTTGGAACAATGCAGCAGAGCGGAGATACGAGTCAGTCGACATCCCCGTGCGCTAGCCAACGGCGGTCTGGGCTGCACTTACCTCTCGCACAAACACCTGGCGGCCTTCGAGCGTCTTGTTGGTGAGCGTGCTGATGGCCTTTTGCGCCTCTTCTGGAGAGCTGTATTCGACGATGCTGCGCGACAAGGAAGCGGAAAGAGTGCTGTCAGCTTTGGGAGTCTTCATCGATGCGACCGTGTCGCTGGACCTACCCGCAGCCCTTGGAGCTTCCGTTGGGAAGTGTGAGAACCTCGGAGAAGACGACGTTGCCCGCTGTGGTTGTAGATCGACGTCGGCGAGAAGAAGCAGGTCGAGAGTCGCCCGAGGAATGCAAAGCGCAAGAACCTTCCCATCAGCAATCCTATCCATCTCCGCCATGACCGTGGCCTCTTTTCGAGCTAGCCATACATCTGACCAGTCGAAACTGAAAGCTGCTCCCAAGACCGTTGCAAGACTACGCACCCTCCCTCATGAAATCCTTGAGCGTGTTCCACTTGACGCCATAGCTGAGGTTTCCCACATAGACGCGGCAGTCCTTCTGACTCTTCCTGGATGCTTCGTGTGCAGCGTGCTGCGATGCGCCGGCACGGTCCTCGTAGCGGCGTGGACGGTCGGAGCGGTCGCGGAACGAGCCGCCGTTGCGGCCGGACGAAGGCGCGTCTCCGGCGCCTGGCGATCGCGAGCGCGCGCGGTCCTGCGACATGGCATCGCGTCCGTCGCGAGCATCATAATCGTCGTGAGCATCGCGTCCATCGCGCTCGTCCCGCTCATACGTGTCGTTGTACTGCGGAGCGCCGTCGCTGCGGTCCATGTTGACTATGCGCAGCCGATTGTGGGTGAGGATGGCATCAGCATCAATGAGAGTGCTCCCATGCAGATCGAGGCGAGGAGCGCGACTTACCTTCCGACATGGCGATGGTGTGTTGTATTCCAGTGTATGTCGAGTGTGGTGTATCCAGTGGTGGAGCGAAGGATGCAGGTCGAGAGCAAGCTTTCGCGAGTTCAGGGTCGCTTTGCAGACATTCGCCGCGTTTCAATTGACCGTAGGGTGCACAAGACCTAACAGATTCCAACGTGGCAAAAATAGACCAAAAAAAGAATGCATTGACGGGGACTCGAACCCCGGTCGAGTCGAATCGGTAGTCACGCCTCAGAGAAGCGATGAGTGGCAACGACTCATGATACCCCTACACTATCAATGCTCACGTGACAGCCTGGTCTCAGGTTGCGGTTGTAAATGGTTGCTTTTGCCAAGGAGCAAGGATGCACGAGCCACGGTGTGTTGCTGCGACACAGCCCAGCCGAGCGGAGGCCCCTCTCTTTTGTTGTGTGCGCCCGGTGTGCCTTGGCGGTGCAGTCGCTGTCTCAGCCGGCACTGCGAAGAACGAGCAGCGGCTGCAGCCAACACCCGGTCTCGCATTCACCCTCTCCACTCGCCGCTACTCTGTCTATCAACCCCCCCCCCCCGCTCCGTCGTTGCCGAGTCCTCTCCTAACCGCACACAAAGCTCGTCCTACCTACCTCCCGTCTCGCTCTCTAGACGCTCGTCAGGGGCTTGCTGGCCCAGTCACCCGTGCGCCGTGCACCATGTCGCACTATGGCCAGCCGCAGCCGGCAAACATGTACTCGCGGCCGGCGCATGCTGGATACGCACCGCATCCGCAGCAAATGCAACAGCAGATGCGGCAGCAGCAACAGCAGCCGCCTCCCAATATGGGCTCGTCATACCAACAACCGTACAAGGGCACCTTGGCGCCAGGCACCCGCGTCAAGGTGGGCAACATCACCGTCACCGTCAAGCGCTACCTCTCCGAAGGCGGCTTCGCACACGTCTACCTCGTCACCACCGCACAGCCTATCCCCATGCCATCGTCCGTCACAGGCGCCGTGGGTGCTTCCATTGCCTCCAACGCTGCCGCCGAGCGTGGCGAGACGGTGCATGTGCTCAAGCGCATGGCGGTGCCCGACAAAGCTGCGCTTGCCGACGTGCGACGCGAAGTCGAGGTGCACAAGCTGCTGCGCAACCAGCCCAACATTGTCCACTTCATCGAGGCCTCCGCCACCGCGCTCCCCAGCGGCGGATACGAGATCTTCATCCTCATGGAGTACTGCTCCGGCGGCGGCATCATCAGCCTCATGAACGCACGCCTCCGCGATCGTCTGCGCGAAGAAGAGGTGCTCAAGATCTTTGGTGACGTCTGCGCAGGTCTCGCCGTCATGCACCACCTCGATCCGCCACTCATGCATCGCGACCTCAAGGTCGAAAACATCCTCATGGCTCCCTCCACCGACCCAGGCACCATCCCCGGCTCCCGATCCACCTCCTCCAATCTCAAGGCCACCTTCAAGCTGTGCGACTTTGGCTCCGCCGCACCCGTGCTCTCGCGCAAACCCGCCAAGAGCATCGACGAAGTCAAGCGTGTAGAGGCCGATCTCAACAAGCACACCACGCTCCAGTACAGAGCGCCAGAGATGGTCGACGTCTACCAGCGCCGCGTCATCGACGAAAAGGCCGACATCTGGGCGCTCGGCGTGCTGCTCTACAAGCTGTGCTACTACACAACCCCCTTCGAAGAGAACGGTGGTGGCCCACTCGCCATCCTCAACGTGCAATACCGCATACCACCCCAGCCCGTCTACTCGGAACGCCTCAAGGCTCTCATCCACTCGATGCTCAAGGAACAGAGCACCGACCGCCCCACCATCGACCAGGTCATCGTCAATGTTCACACCATCCTCGGCACGCGCCCTCCCTCTGCTGCGGTGCATTATGCCTCGGCAGCGGCGAGCGGAAAGATTGCCGCCCCCCTCCCCGTATTGGTCAGCAGCAGCAGCAAGTCGGCAGGCTCGTCGAGTCCGGCGGCCAAGACGGCGGTAAGCGGCGGCGTGGATGCCAACCTCATTTCGATGGGTCCGACGCAGAAGGAGCTCGAGCGCGCCGAAGCACGCGAGCTCGAGCTGCAGAAGCAGAGTATCACGCCCATGCGACGCGGTCGTCCGCAGAAGCCCCCAGCTACCACCGATGCGGCCCCAATTCAAAAGCCCGACGATAATCTCGTCAAGAGCAAATCGCCCGAGCCTGCTTCCAAAGACCTCGCTGCGCCGAACGGCAGCGCAAAGTGGAGCGTACCCGAGCCAAAGACGCAACCGACGCAGCCGGCCAAGACGGGACCTCTGATCGAAGGTTTTGGCGACTCATTTGCACCGTCTGCGACCACCGCAGTCTCGAGTCCGCCAAACCTGCCCAAGCGACCAACGCCACCAAGCGTATCGCCCGAAGGCAGTGGCAATGCCGAACGCGCGATCGACAAGAATCTGCTTCGTGCCGCATCGGACGCGCCCTCACCTGCGCCTTCTCCGCTGCGCCACAGCCCCGCGCTGCCGGGCTTCAGCGTCGCGCCGAGCCCAGCCGCCTCGCCGCTGCCACCGTCCAAGGCGAGCCCAAGCGGTGAAGCGCCCAACGCCTCGCCGCGCGACGAGCTCACCGATCGCTTCCCGAGCCTCGCCGATCTCGACGCTCGATTCGCGTCTCCCAGTAGCGCGCCTGCCGAAGGCGCCAGCACCGCGTCTCGTGTCACTGTCCCCGGGCTTGCGAACCGTGCCAGTGTCGGAGCTATGGCCGGGCGGTTCGAGAAGCCGTTTGAACCACAGCGGCCCGGTTCTGGCCGTGCCCCGCTGAGCAAGTCGGCCACAATCTCTGCGTTCTCCTCGGCCGAAGGCGCGACAAAGGACCGCTCGGCAAGCGTGTCGAAGCGATGGCAGCCGTCGGTACTTGCGCACGACCAGCTCTCGAAGAAGCCCGAATTGGCCTCGAGCGCGCCAGTGCTGCGCAAGACGCCTGCATCCAGAGACTGGCTGACGGGCGATGCGTCCGACGAAGACGATAAGCGCGATCAGCGCGAGCCCGAAGTCAAGGACAAGATCGTCGCCACGCCGCTCCGCGCGCCCGAGCAGCCGAGCAATGTGGATGGGCAGGAGATCGAACACGACGAGCAGTCGTCGGACGACGACGCTGCCGGACCGGAGGACGCAAGTGCACAGCGACCCGACCTTCCACCGCGTCTGAGCGCTGATCGGCTCTCGTCTTTCACTGCGTCCGCGCCGTCCGAGTCGGACACGAGCACGCACGCCAAGCCCGAGCGACCACGCATCGTGCCCGGGCGCGTCAAGGCTCCATCGTGGCTCGTCGACGCCGTGGACTCGCCCACCGCAGCCGAGCGACTCATCTCGCCTTCGAGCGCCAACGCGGGTCCTCTGTCTCCTGCCGCCGACATCACCGATCCTCGTGCCGCCGAGCAGTTGGACGCTGCTGCACGCAGCGCACAGCACCAGCTGGAGGAGCTGCTTCGTGGGCCCTCTGACGCTCCTGCGCCTGCGCCTGCGCCTGACGCTGCGGCTGCGGCTGCGGCTGCCGACGACGAGGTGAGCCCGGTGTTGCCGCCTGCCAAAGTCAAGGCGCCAGCCTGGGACGATGAAGACGACGAGATGCACAAGCTCGCCCGGCCCATCGACGCCGCTACGCAGAAGCTTGTGGATGTGGCCACGTCGCCCATGGATGATGTCAAGGAGCGCATGGCCTCGCTCGAGGTGGCAGATGCACCCACGAGACCAGTGAGCATCGTCGCGCAGCGCTCGCAGCAGTTTAGCGCGTCGCAGCCCGAGCCCAAACGGCCTACACCCATCCGGCCCAAGAAGGGCGAGGGACTGGCGAGGTGGTCCGCATCCAATGCGTCCAAAGTTGGCGGCGCCAAGGTTGGGGCTGATGGAGCCGGTGGCGTGGGTAGCGGAGCGGAAGCAGGTGTGGGTGCTCGAGTCGGGCTTGCCGGCGCACGAGACGCTCGCGCAGGCGATACTGCACAGAGCAACGAAGCAGCCACGCGAGTCGAAGCAAGCACCAGCACCAAGCCTTTGCACACACGAGACGTCTCTGGCAGTGTGAGCGGCATGAAGCCGTGGGAACGCGAAGCGGCGCTCTCGGCAGCAGCGCTTCACTCGTCGGTGGTGAAAAACACCGCTCTACCCCCCGCCTCCACCTCGCTCCACACCTCTTCCTCCTCGCCCCAATCCGCCTCGACCGAAGACGTCGAGACCGACCGCTTCAACGGCGTGTCGAGCCTCATTTCACGCTGGCAGCACAATGTTGAGTCCAACGCACCCGGTTGGGGCCACGTCGGATCGTCCCGTCGCTAGAACACTCACCTGCTCTTCACGCAATGCAACAAACTCTTCCGCACACCGCACCGCAAGCCTGAGTGTCGAGCCGAGAACATCTGAAAATTTGAAAAAAGAGAAAAAGAACACAGAACAAGAAGGAAAAAAGGGGGAAGCTTGGGGATTGGAGAAGACACGCTGAACGAAGAAATGAAAACAAGAAGACAGGGGAAGAGGAGAGAGAGAGAGAAAGAGGGAGCGGGACGGGAGAGTGAGGTGGGAGAGGGGGAGGGCCGGCGGACAGAGTGAGGGCTGGACGAGAGTAGAGTGACCCGCGGCGAAGGAGCGGGCAGGGCGATCGAGTGGCAGGTTGTGGATCGGCTCGAATGCTGGCCGCTGCCTCGGAAGCTGCATCGGCCATAAGCGCGACGACGGCACCTCCGAGCCAGTGTGCGGTACGGCGCCGAAGGAATGCGCTGCTCTGTCACCGCCTTGTCGGCAGTGAGAGTCGTCTTGGGACTAGAAAGTGCCGCTCAAAGCTGCACTGTGGCTGTGAAGAAAGGCGCCCCGGGACGAATGTCGCGATTGCATCTCCCGTGAGGATCGGCGCGTCCGATGTGACGCCTTGGCCTGCTGAATCCACCGCGCAGCTTTCGAGGATGGCTGCCCGCCCGACCGCCTGCCTGCCTGCCTGCCTGCCTGCCTGCCTGCCTGCCTGCCTGCCTGCCTGCCTGCCTTTCGTAGAGTGTTGCTCGCTACATGCCGAAAATATCGAGCGGCTGCTCGATCCAATCTCTCCCGCGCCAACCCTGCCCGGCGCCGGCCCCGAGGGACATGCGCTCACTTGCCATCCGACTTCTTCTTCTGCTTCCTGGGCGGCGTCACGGGCCTACCCATGTTGATGCCGCCATATGCGTACTTCTGCTTCTTCTCCGCAGGCTTGAGGATCTGGAACGAGCACAGCAGCGTCTCGTCGACGCTCATCATCGCGCCCGCATTGTCAAACTCGCCGCAGTAGTTGGGTGCCGAAAACAGCGTGACGAGCTGGCGCTTGGCAAAGAACTCGTAGCCGTCCTCCACCACCTGATGCGCTCGGCAGATGAGATCCATGTCGTGTTTTTGCAAGAATCGAGACACCACGTCCGGTCCAAAGGTGAACGACACGCCGCGATCGTTTTCCGACCAGCCCGAGATGTCCTTGTCCGGATCCGACCACAGCAGATCGCACAGCAGACCCGTGTCCGGCACGTCGGTCGGTCGCATGACGCGGCGGATCTGCTCCATGCTCTGCAGGTCGGGCGAGAGGCCGCCGTGCATGGTGAAGATCTTCTCGTCGATGATGGCGGCGATGGGCAGGCAGTTGAAGCAGTCGGTAAACGTCTTCCACAGCTTGATGTTGAAGCGGCGCTTGCACTCGTCGTAGAAGCCGTAGATGCGGTTGATACTCGCGCACTCGTGGTTGCCGCGCAGGATGAAGAAGTTTTCGGGGTACTTGATCTTATACGCCAGCAGCAGGCAGATGGTCTCGAGCGACTGCTTGCCACGGTCGACGTAGTCGCCGAGGAAGAGGTAGTTGGCCTCGGGCGGGAAGCCGCCGTATTCGAACAGGCGTAACAAGTCGTAGTATTGACCGTGGATGTCGCCACAGATCTTGATGGGTGCCTCGAGCTCGAGGAGGATGGGCTGGTTGATAAAGATGTCCCTCGCCTTCAAGCAGAGGTACTTGATCTCGTACTCTTCCAGGTGCACGGGCTTGCCGGGGCGAGAGCCGCGCACCTCTAGGAGGCGGTCGATGACGTTATCGAGATCCACCTCGGGGGTGGTGTTGTCGGCCATTGTGCTGGTTGGTGAGCGGCCTACGGTGGGTGGATGGCGATGGCGTCGAGTTGGAAGGGCGCATATATCGTGCGCAGCGTGGACATAGTGCGAAGGGAGACGAGAATAGGAGAGAATCACAGTCAGACATCGTGCTCTGCAAGCCAATCAGAGGTGAACTTTGCCTCGTAGCATCGACGGCGATTAAAGGACATGACCGTGCGGCGAATGAACCAATGCGCGTGTGCAAGCGCGACAGTGCTGAATGGTTGCTGCATGCCAGTTGCGTATCGTGCAGAGACGTTGTCTGCCCTCGCGGACCGCAAGGCGGACATATGGACGTCGATGCCGTCTCGACACAAAATGCAGGCACGGTCGAGCGGGCGGCATTGGATGCGACTGCGGGCGTCGACCTTGTGGCGTGTCGCATGCAATGTCGTGGATGCTGAGAAGCTTCGGATGGCGGACGAAAGTATACTTACGGACAGAGGGAGTGCGCGATGGTTTAGGTGAAGCGCAAACGACTCGCTATGGGAAGCTTTGGAGCGAGACTTGGCTTGTGGAGGTCACGAGACAGCTGACGAGAGCGATTCGGCAGATGTGCCAAAATGGATGCGAGTGCTGTCAAAGGGAGTGACAGTGTTGACACGACGTGTTACGAGTCGTAAGAAGGCGTATTGGCTGAGTGAGTGACCGAATGGAGCGGGTCACTGCTGGCAAAAGACGACGGTGTGATGCAAAGGTGGAATCACACGGATCGGAGCGCTGGCCAAAAGAAGTGCCTCAGTGAGTGTGCAGCGGAGTGCGTTGTAGAGGCAGCTATGAGGCCAAGACGACGAGGAAGGAAGAGGCGAGACCCAGAGCTGACCGCGTGACCGAGACGAGACGAGGAAAAAAAAGTGTGGATCGCGATGCGGCGCTTATCGAGCGGGATGATCGGAATCCGAGGCGTGTTGAGAGGGATGGACCGCCGCAGCTGAGCGTTTGGATGAGAAAACGACGAGGACAGCTGGGTGGGTGGCGGAGGATGAAGGCGGTGGTGGTGGTTGCGAGAGGCTAAGATGGCGAGGCAGCGGCTCAGCGATACGCTCGGCTGCAATGGCGACGAAGGTGCTGGCTGGCTGGCTGGCTGGCTGGCTGAGCTGGGAGGGGCGGCGATTGATTGACTGACTGGCTTGCTGGCTGGCTATGGACTGGGCTCAGCGGCTGGACGGAGCTGCGAGGGCAGGAGCGCGCGCCGTGTGTGTGTGTGTGTGTGTGTGTGTCGCGGAGGGCGGCCGAATGGCACCGTTGGCGCCTACTGCTGCTGCTGCGGACTGTTGGTGTGTCTCCGCGCTCTGGCAGGGGAAAAAAATCGAGGCTAAGAGCAGGGGCGAAGGGGGAATGAGCGCAGAGCTGTGTGACCGGGCTCAGCGCTTGCCTCTGTGATTCGAGCCTTTGATTTCAGTCGCTTTTGAATTCAGACCTGCGAAAAAGAAAAAACTCGGCCCTTTTTCCCAACGCGCATGGGCAGATGGGCAGATGAGCCCAGCTCCGCGTCGCATCGGCTCGAGCCACAGAGGCGATGCACAGGCTCGAGCCAGACTCAGCAGATTCCAATCGCCCCTCCGAGCCAAGCGGGCGGCGCGTCGTTGAAGACCCTCGTGCGTTTTGTACGTTTCGTGCATTGGACTTTGTATTCGCCCTTTACTCATCACACGCCGGCTGCAAATCCAACATTTGTATGCGCAATTCATCTCACAGTCACACACACACACACACACAAAGCCCAGCTCGACGCGAAGAAAGGGCACGGCCGCCATCGCAGCGCGCGTCGCCGTCGCAACAAAGGCGCGCTCGAGCCTCCTCGTCCATCAACGCTGGATCAACACTTGGCAGCCACATCACAACACGCGCTGCTCCTTCCACCTGTGCCAATTGGGTCGGCTTCTTTCGCTCGTCAAGCCTTCCCCTTTCGCACCATACTAGAGCGTTCGAAACAGTACACCGCAGCGCGTTCGGTCGGCTCGGAGAGCAACCGTTGATAGTCGAATGAATGAGTGTGTGAAAAAGCCGCAACCTAACAGCATTTTCTCAACAAAAAGCAAACTCTCAACACGATCGAGGCGGGCGGGCGGGCTCATCTTCGCCATTACAAGCGGGAGCACGGCGGTTGGCATGGTGATGCTTGCATTTTCATATCTCTCCGAGTGCTTTCCTTTTAGGTACTGCTTATGCGGAAGGGTGGCGGGATCTCTTGATCCAGTCGGTCACCTTGAACTCGAGGCCTGGGAGGTGGCCCTTGTGGCGCTTGAGGCAGTCGATGAGTTCGGCGCTGTCCGGCGTCACCGCCGCTGCCGCCGGGTGGCTTCCCTCGAGCAGTGCGGCGCACTCGGCCTCGGACGGCAGCGCAAAGACGTTGTGGCTCTGTTCCCACCTCAGCGGGCCCTTGCCCCTCAACAAGCTGTCGCGCGCCTGGCGAGCCTCCTTGGACGTAGCTGGTGCCGGCACCGACGGAAGCTCGGGCACCTCCATCTGCAATCCAGCCTGGCGCGCCGTGTCGAGGTCCGAGAAGAACTGGGCGCGGATCTGCGTGTCCGACACCTTGTCGAGCGAAGGCGGATCCCACGCGGCAATGCCCGTGCGACGCTTGCCCGTAGCCGGGTCGCGCTCGAGCACGTGCGTCACGCCCGTGTAGAAGTCGCGGCCGATGGAAAAGTCGCAGAAGGCCGTGGCGAGACGCATGTCGAAGCGGAAGGCCTCCTCGACGTCGAAGCGCCTCGCCTCCAGGATGGCCTGATGCGTGATCTTGAGTGCGCGCGGCGACTTGGTCTTGAGATCCTTGAGCGTCTGCTGCGCCCACGCCTGCACCTCGGGCGTGATCTGCGCCAGTCCAAGCTCGGCCAACTCCACCGCAGCCTGGCTGTCCGCCTTGCCCGCAGCGATCTCGTCGAGGCACGAAAAGATGCTCTCGCACGAGAGCTGGCCAAACACATAGTCGAGCGCGATGCGGCGGTCGCCAAAGAAGGCCGACTTGGCCAGCGTTTCCTTGGCGGCCAACGGATCGGCGTCAAACTCGTGCAGAGCCTGCGACACGAGCGAAGGGTTGAGCGCACTCTCGGCAGGAAGCGTGCTGAGGCGGTGGGCGAGAGCATCGATGTTGCCCGAGGCAACGTAGTGCGTGGCGAGACCGACGAGGTAGGCCTCTTCGCCCGAGATGCGCGCGCCGGTCATGCCGAGGTACTGGCCGATGCGTCCGTCGAGACGGGCGAGCACGCGCGTCACACCCACGTCGGGAAAGTAGCCGATGCCGGTCTCGGGCATGGCAAACATGGTGCGCTCCGTAGCGACGCGGAAGGGCGCATGCACCGAAAGACCGACACCGCCGCCCATGGTGATGCCGTCCATGACCGAGACAAAGGTCTTGGGCTTTTTGAGCTCGCCGCCTTTGCTCTTGGTGAGGGTGCGTGCGTCCTCGGCGCCTTTACCCGCACTGTGCGCGTTGGCTGCCTCGCCGAGACGTGCGATCTTGTAGTCGAGCTGGAACTCGGACTGGAAAAAGTCGAGCGCCGTCTTGCGCACCTTGACGTCGGCCGAGTCGGCGGCCTTGACGACGGCGAGCACATCACCACCGGAGCAGAGCGCACGACCGGTGCCGCGGAGGAGGATGACGTTGCACGCGCTTGCCTGGATGCACTCGTCGAGCGCGGCGTCGATGAGGTCGACCATCTCCTGGTTGAGCGCGTTGAGCGCCTTTTCGCGGTTGAGCAGGATGGTGCGCAGGCCGCCCTCGGAAAGAAGCTTGACGAGCTTGTTGTCGTCGAGCGCGGCATTGCCACCAGCACCAGCGGCACCAGCCTTGGGCGCAGAGGCGCTCATTGAAACGGACGAGGAGAACTGGCGGGAGACTTGGCTGAGCCTTGCGTTGGCGCTGTTGATGCGCTTCGAGGACATGGTGCGGGCAGCGGCGGAGAGGGTCGAGAGGGAGGGAGCGATGCGGGCTGCGGCTGTGGTTGCTTGCGGACGGGCGAGGAGGGAGGAGGTGGTGGTGCGGAGGAGATTGGACGTCCTCATGGCGGCGAGATGGTGTGGGAGCGATGAAAGCCGGAGGCCGGGTGGATGTCAAGCGGAGGTGTGCAAAGGGCAGCCCGAAGCTGCTACAGCAGGGAAGAGTGGTGTGGAGGCGAGCGAGCAAAGCGTCGACAAGCGAGCGAAAACGAGACGAGCCAGGCGGCCTTCCGTCTTCCAACCGGCCGGGGAAGCTTCGAGTCGGCTACAAAAGAAAAACGGATTCCGGTGCGCACCGCAAAAGATGCCGATGTTAGACCCGTGAAAGAGCATGGTCGCGTAGCTGGGCGAACGCAGCCTTTGGCGGCTTTGGTCCGGATGGCTCTCTGTTCGACTTGTCGAAAGCGCTCGCGGAAGAGCCCATCATCGAAGTCGACGGTCTGAACGACGAATATGAGCCTCGTAGCTCTCGGTCCGACCGGATCGGTGCCGAACGCACAGATCGACCGAGGACTGGTGCAAAGGCATGGCGCATTGAGCACACGTCGCTTTCGTCTTCTGATAATCAACTGATATCCGATATACCCACTACACACGGTGGGGGCTGCGACGCCCCTCTGAGCCGTCGGACTCTTGTTCTCGGGCAGAGTCTTGGAGACGATGATCGAATGAGCACCTCGTCATCCCACCTCATTGCGGGTCCCCATCCAGCATCCGGCGGCGAGATGAGATGCCAAGACGGATGGGTGTAATGTTGACCCTTTCATACCGGACATCCCGGAATCAACAAGGCGACACGGATGACCCGCTATGGTCCCACCGTGTCTCCAGCGGCACCATAATCGTGACTGAAGTGGGTCGTGATGACAATGGCGGAATGCCTCTTAGCCCCACCAAGTTACGCTGAGAAGGGCAGTGAGGCACGATTTTGGCTGCTGCTACCCCTGCATTGATGGGTCCATTTGCGAGGATATAAGAAGCGAGTCGTGCTCGAGCAAGAGGGAGGACTTCATCCTCGACTGAGCCACTCACCAGACTCGACACGAGATGCACGCAGGACGTTTCCTCGGCTTCATGCCTTGGGCGCTTATTGCCGCCCTAGCGACCACTTTGTTCTTCTCCATTTGTCCGGTTTCTGCTGCCGGCCCGGAAGGCTTTGCAACAGCGCCATACGGACGAGACAAGGTAGCCGTCGTGTTTAGCGATGTAAAGTTCGACGACAAGGCAGCGGTGTGGAGCTTGCTTGCGGACCCGCAATACCAGCGCGTCGTCGTCGTCACCTCCGGAATCAACAAGCACAAGAATGCGGCTCAGGAGCTGGTGAATTTCGTTGACCGCCAGCAGGAGCACCTCGGCTCTCAAAACCTCAAGCATAAGCTGAAGCTCATGCAAGGCGGCAATCCCTTGGGGACGGATGCTCCGCACGAAGTCTGGTACGATGGCGTCCAAGCCATGGCGATTCCGCCATTGAACGTGCACGACATGCATCGAGAGCTTGCCGGCAAAAAGGTCGCCATCTTCCAGATTGCACCGGCCCAACTTGACGATGTCAAGCTCGTGATCGACAGCGCCGACCACGGGACTGTTCAGAGTCTCATGCTGCTCCACGGCTACAACAGCCGCCAGGCTGACATGGCCGCCCAGGAACGCTCCCTCCTCCAGCTGCGACCGCTCGTCAAGAAGAACAACCCGCAAGGCGAGGTGTATTTCACATCGTCGTTCCAGTCGTATGCCGCCAAGGACGGCGGAAAGCAGCCGCTGGAATGGGTCGCAGGTCATTTCGCGCCGTACGATGTTGATCAGGCCATGCGAGACCCGTTCTGGTCTGAGCAGATTCGCAAAGGAAGTCAGTTCCTTCCGGCAGGCCACGAATCGCCGCTTCCGCTCCACAGCAGGGAAGCCTTGGACAGGTACATCTTCGAGGCCCGGCGTGAGCCCGCAAGGTATGCTGCCCGACGACTGGCTATCTACAATCATGTCGACACCATCTTGAACAGCATGTCTCCCGAGCAGAAAGTGCAGAGCTCTCGACTCGTAGGCCGACTGGAAAACACCTTCAAGCCGGAATTCAGTGGTACGACAACAACGATCGAAATGGCAGACGCCGCACACATTGCCCATTTCCATCGCGCCCAGGCTGCCAACGGCGCTGGTGGTGTCTGGGCGAGGTACGAGCGCGGTGTCACTGCCCCGGGCGCGGCGGCAGGCTTCAGGGAAGTTACGAGTCCCGCCCACGCTGACGGCGTCCTTCTCAGAGGTGGACACACCGCCCTGGATCGTGCGTGGATTGATGAACTGGTTAGAAGCGTGCGTGGCTAAGGACTTGAGAGCCATCTTCGTCCTTGAAGGCCGTCCTCGTAAAGGGCGGGCGCCCTCTCACTGCCGTCACCCCTTTCGCAATGTGTTTACAGCACCTTTTTGCAACCTCTTTCTTCGTTGCGAATTTCTTCTTGTTTTTATTTTTCTCCCGTGCGCGGTTACCCGAGGCGGGCCCTTGTTGTCCCACACACTCTCTGTTGGACTGGCCGACTTATTTGACGGTTGGTCGAAGTACGAGCAAGACTGAATGATGGGTGAACTCGGTGTCGTGTGGTGAGCGGATTTCAAGGCGGCCGTCAGAGCCGAGCAAATCGCGGAGCCTTGGCGAATCGGGTTTCGATCGGGACGCGAGCCGATCACCTCCAGATCCGACGAATTGGAGCCCAAAAAGCCTTCGCTCTGCGTCCGCGGACGGCGGGATGTGAAAAGGGTTGGCCGTGTGCGCGTGGCTGTGGTCGGCTGCCACGCACGGACGGCATCCACTGCCCAAAGAGCCAACAGCCGAGCGGCTTGGCTTTCTTCCTTCCAACTATCGCTCGTCTTGGAATCCCTTACGCAATCGTCGCCGGACCTCATCCGTACCTTGGCTGTCGATACTTCAGAAAAAGCGCTCCCAGCTTTCGCACCGACTTTGCCAATACCAACTAGACCATCATGGCGAGCATCAAGGGACCCGCTCCGGCGCCTACATCCTTCCCCGGCGCGGACAAGCTTCGCATCGGCATTGTGCATGCTCGATGGAATGAGGAATGCATCACTCCGCTCGTCAAGGGCTGCGTCGAGACCATCACCAAGGCCGGTGTCAAGCCGGAGAACATTGTGATCGAGAGCGTGCCTGGCTCGTGGGAGCTGCCGCACGGCGTGTCGCGGCTCATCTCGGGCTCGCAGGTGCAGGCGTCGTCCAACGTCTCGGACCTCATGGGCGCCACCTCGCTGCTCGACGACAACAGCAAGCCGTCTACTCCTGTCGCTGGCTCCTCGTCCAAGCCCTCCAAGGCGGCGCTGGACGCTGTGATCGGCATCGGTGTGCTCATCAAGGGATCGACGATGCACTTTGAGTACATCTCGGAATCGTGCTGCTCGGGCCTCATGCGTGTGGGTCTCGACACGGGCGTGCCGGTCATCCTGGGTGTTCTGACCGCGCTCACCGAAGACCAGGCACTCGAAAGGAGCGGCGTCGGAAGGGGCGCCAACAAGGGCCACAACCATGGCCTCGACTGGGGTTCGGCTGCCGTCGAGTACGTATCCCACCACCACCTGCGCTTTCCTTTCGTGCAGAATTGTGCTGACCTTGTGATTCCTTGTCTGTTCGCGCTCCCAGGATGGCTCTCAAGACCAACCGATGGGCTGAAGGAAAGCTCGCCTAGCCACCATGATGCTACAGGAATATCAGAGAATCGTTTGCATCGTCTGCAGAGTGCGAGGAGACTCTGTCAAAGAGATCAGAACAGGATCGAGGGCGGATGGAATGAAACGAAGTTAGTATGGCTGAGCTCGTCCAAGGAGACTTGAGTCAGGGCCGCAAATGGATCGGAAGGGTGCCGAACTGCGCAGTCGACCCGATCAACGCTTTATCGGGCTCTGGAGGCACGCACTTCCCGAGCGAGGTTAAACATTTGGGTCTGCTGCGGTCTCTCTTGCACGAGTGAGAAACGTGTCGAGAACGAGGCTGGAAGGTGCAGTGTGGATCGACATGGCTGTTGAGCATGGTCGAATTTAAGCGGTTCGCGTGCGGGATTTCGGTCTTCTTACCCCGCACCGAGTCTCGAAGGCGGTTCGGCGGCTGTCGGCGACTCGGGTTGCATCGTGCATCCAACTCTTTGCCCCCTTCCTCTTCGGCCAGCTTCTACGCTATCCTACCTTGCCACCACCGTCACTGAAGCCCGAGCAAGATGTCTCGCGTGCTGTACTATCTCGAAGACTCGCGCGCGTTTCGCGTGGCATGGGCATTGGAAGAGCTTGAGCTTGCGTACGAGCTCAAGCACTACCGTCGTATCGAGGGCAAACGAGCCGAAGCCTCTCTGAAGGCCGACTCTGGTAACCCGCTCGGCAAGTCGCCCTATCTCGTCGACTCGGACGTCAAACTTGGCGAATCAGCTGCTCTAGTCAAGTACCTCATCCGGCGGTACTCTCCCGAAAGCGCGCTTCTTGGCCCCAAGGATGATTGGCAGAAGCGAGGAGATGTCGAGGCATGGATCTCCTTTAGCGAGGGAATGATGGTGCATACCCTGGCAGCCATCTACCCTCGCTGGTTCCTCGACGCTTCGCAAGCAGTGCAGATCGAGACCAAGATGACGCCCAACATTCAGAACAACCTCAACGCCCTAGAGTCCGCACTCGCCCACACCGACTACCTCGTAGGAGACAGCCTCACCGCAGCCGATCTCATGTGCGTCTTTTCCGCCGAATACACCTTCTACATGGACACGGGCATCTCGTCGGATGGAAAGAAACAGCAAGACTGGCCAAACATACTAGCCTGGCTCAAAAGATGCGCACAACGCCCGGCCTACCAACGCGTCCTCCAAAAGGGCGTCACACACAAGTTCACCATCACCGACTAGACCCCCTGCCATGACCGCATACGACCGTGCAAGTGATTGGGTTCGAGAACTGTGTGTTTGATTTTTGGGGGGGAGAGATGTTGGTTGAGACATAGGACTCGGCTACGAGAACCCGAGCCTGGCCTCAGCCATGCACCGATTGTGATGGCCCACTCTGAGCCAGACGCGCTGTGATGACGATGCGACTGCATTTAGTCGAGCTTGTCGACCTCGGTCTCCTTCTTGTCGGCCTCGTCAAAGTTCTCGACAACGTCGGGCACGTCGTCGTCGTCTTTGGAGGCACCGGCAGCAGCTTGCGACGCGGCGTGTTGGGCGTTCATGGCCTGGTACGACTCGGCGAGCTTGCGCAGCGAGGCGAGCGAGTCCGGTCCGAGCTGGTTCAGGATACCGGGCACAAGCTCGGTGAGCTCCTTGTCCACACCGTTGCCGTACACGGCGAACGTGTTGCTGGTGGGAAGACCGTGGACTGTTGGCAGCAGGGAACATGAAAATTGAAAGGTCAGCATGTCGTTGGCGTGAGATTCTGATGCGTGCGCCACCGCTTTTCTGCTGTTGTGATTGGGACGTCTTAGTGTCGGCTGGACCTCGAATGGGGATGAATGTGCCAGACCTCGTCTCTGCCATGAAGATCCGCGATGTACTCCTGCCCAGTCTGTTTCTGTCGGGACTCGTCCGATGCTGATTTGGGGCGTCTGCGGCCATTGGCAGCAGAATTCTTTTCGCCGCCAGCTGAGCTAACCCGATGCTTCCTGCTGCTGCGCATTGTTGTCCATTCCTTGGTCCATCCGACAGAGCTGTGGACAGCTCCATGCGTCGAGAAAATGCTGATGATGCTGCGGCGAGGCGGCGACTGTAAGGCAACTTACCCTTGGGAGCGGCAAAGTGAAGGACGTTGCCGTCCTCCTTGAACATGTTGACCTCCTCGATACCAGAGACGGGCTCGACCTGGAGCTTCTTGAGCGCGGCCTGGAGCTTGGGGTCCTCACCGCCGGGGCCCTTGGGCTTGGGGGCCATCTTTCGGCGAGGAGTACCCTTGCCGCCTGTGCGAGATCAGCAGTTGGGTCGGAAGATATGAGAAATAAAAGTCGACCGAGTCGGCAAGATTCATGCCAGGTAAGCCAGGGTGACATTTGGGTCGTAGAGTGTATGCGCGGAGAAACGTGTGGTTGGTTGGTGCGCGCCGATGCAAGAGAGCGAGAGCCAAGTGCGATGATAGCCAATTGAGAGGTCGAAGATGCCGATTGAGAAAAAGGGGAGCAGCAAGACGAGTCACATTGATCAGTAAAGGTCGCAATCGAGAGCTGAGCCGGACAATGCGATGCGATTCCATTTGACCGGCAGCTCGAGGAGATCTGCGTCGCAGTGAGCAGCGAATGTCAACGTACCGGTTCGGCTGGCAGCCTGGAGTCGGGCGAGCTTTTCCTGGTTGAGAACCATATTGAACGAGGGGATGCAGAAGCGACCGAAACGAGTCGAAACGAGAAAGGAAAGAGAAGCGAAGGGTCGAGGATGTGGGGGAACGGAAGAAGCAGAAGAATGGCGAGCTCAGACGACGAGCGGCCACGACGACAACGAGCGGCCACGATGGCCGGACTCTGCCTGTCGTCTTGGTCGACCTCTGAGCGCAGAAAGAGCTGCACGCCCAGCTCTCTCGCCGCTTCTTCGCGCCGTCCCCGATTGGGTCGCTGCCGCGGCGCCGTGTGCTGCTGCTGCTGCTGCTGTGCTGCTGTGCTGCCGCTGAAGCTGCGTGCGTTGCCTTTTGGGTGCTCAATTCTGACCCCGCGCTTTTGCCTGTTGCAGTCGCTTCTCGGCCGTCTGAGTTTTCGTCCAATTTTCTCGCGGCTCTCTGTCTTGGCAGCTCAGCAAGTTCAGCGCGAAGCAAGTGATCAGCCGTGCGCCGTGTCACGGGAAGGAAGGCCACAGAGACCTAGAGACGCAAAGAACACCCGTTCCGCGTAGCCTGTGACCAGCACCAGTCTTCCTCAGAAGCCGTATCGTGCTCGACGGAAGCGAGTCGTCGCAGATGGCAATAGGCTGAGGCTGTCGAGCTTAGATGATGACAGACCAAGAAAGCTTGAGACTGGAAGGCACCAACCAGCATGTCTCACTGTCACTAGCATGCGGGACGAAGGCAGGACGCCGCAGCTAGAAGAATCGCGAGCGCATCGACGTCAAACAAGCTGCCAGTCTAACAAGGCTTCTGAATTTGGCCAACTCGGACGACTTCGGACCTGTCTTTTCTTGCAAACTGTGAGGCCGAGAGAACTACACACCGTAAAATTCTCGCCAACGGGGATCTTGAGCCGTGTGCAAGCGTCGAAATTGCTTTGACTCGGATGCCAGGCAGCGACGCCCGAGAACGGCCGCTGAGGTCAAAAGTGCAAGAGTGGCGGGGCGGAGGGAATTCGAGCTGGAAATTGGGCAAAAACTCGAAACTCCAGTCGGGTCCACTTCAAGAAGAATTCGGGCGCCCCGAAGCGGAGACGGAGAGAGAGGCAGGTTGGCAGATTGGAGCGGGCCATCGTCCGAGAGAGGGCAAGGGCGCTTGCGTGCGATGCGATGCGGTTGCAGGCTGCACTTGCGCGAGGTTTGGAGATTCGGACGACGATCTTCTCTTCCAGTCCACACCATCACCCTCCTGCATCCTTGGCACCTCGCATTGTCACCGCTGGCTCATCACGCTCTCTTCGATAGCGCTCGCCAGTTGAATTCAGGCCGTCTACGTTCGCATCGTCGCATCCGGCTCCGTCCATCCAATCTCGGTCACCTTTCCTAGGATCACCCGCGCCCGCGCATCACACATAAGCACAATGTCCAGCTCTCCAGTCTTGAACGTAAGTTTCGGTTGCAGAAACGCCTCGCGTCTCGAAAGGATCGGATCGGATGCGGGACCGACTGGGAACATTGCATAGCTCGAGATCTGCCCGCATCGAGCACGAGCGCGACCGGTCTTGATCGATTTGCGGCCTCTCCATGGCGCAAGCTTGGTCGAATACTTTGTCCTTTCCGATGACAAGGCACTGTCCACTGCAGACGAGCGTATACTGACTCTTTTCTTGGCACCTCTTTCTCGACTCCTTCGACCCTGCATACTCGGACCCGAACTGCAATTCATAATCTCTGCACTTGGCCGACATGGATGCTGCCGATTCTGTCCTCGCCCGCGCGCTACACACTTTCCGCACTGCACCTCCTGGCCGGATCGCATCAACAGGTCGTCCGTTACTCGGCGCTCGTCGGCGGCATCGGATACGGCATCCTGCACCGCAGGACATTGCAAGCCAAGGCGGACGTCAAGGCGGCCAACGCCGAGTACAAGCACAAGGAGCAGCTCATCCAAAAGGCAAAGGAGGCCTACAAGAACCGCCTCGTCGCCAAGCAGAGCTCTTCGGGAGGTACGTACATACGCATGCTGCTCGCAACAGCGTCCTGTGGAGGACGAGTACCGAAAGGATGTCTTGGTCCATGTTGGAAAGTGGGATCACGTCGTTGTGGTCGGAGTGTGCCGACTGCAGTGGATGCCAGATGGACGCATCTCAGCAAGAGAGGAGAGGCGAGCGGACAAAGCAGAAGCAGAGACATCGTGGGGGCCATTCGTTCCGGTCGGCATTGCCGCTCGGCGGGCCCGACAGGCAGAATCTCGTGCGTTGATTGTCGCGCGCCAAGGTCACAGTCATAGATTGCCAGTCCGAATCGTTGCGCGCCAGGCAGGTCGGAGAGGAGAGGCGAGCGCGGACCCTGCCGTGCCCGTCCTACATCGCTGCGGGCATGCATCGGATCTGGATAATGCAGTGGAGAAGAGGATGCGAGAGGCGAAAGGACATGAAGATCATAATTTCGGATGCGAAAGGCGGTCCGACGAAAGCGTGCTATTCCGCAGGGCGAGGCGAGCGGCTCCCACATTAGCACAATCACGCGAGCGCAGCGTATACTGACTTCGTCGTTCCTTCTTTCCCTCCTGTGACAATCCTACAGTCGAGACGGATCCCGAGAGCCCGGCATTCGACTTGGAAAAGTTCCTCCTCAAGATCGAGCAGGAGAACTAGAGGCGCCCAGCTTCGACGTTGCGCTTCTTGGTTTCATCTGCGTCTGCTCGGCCACGACACTGGCACAGGCTATGTCTGTGCTCGCACACTAGATCTACGGCAGCAATCCTGAAAACATCGTTAGGCCCATCTCTGTGCTTGTCCTTGAGCTTGATCGAGGGCTGATGTGATGTGTGCGGAGGATCTGGGAGTGATGGGCAGCAAAAGAGAAAAAGGCAACTGCAGCACCTAGGATTCCCGCGTGGTCCCCCACCGCAGTATTGACTAGGCGATACCGTGCTTAACTTCGCAGATCGGACGGGTTGCGGTGCTTTCACGGTTCTATGGCGGCAGATGTCTGTCTTTCTCACATGGGAATTGGTGAAGCAAAGGGATTTGGGCGTGGGTTGAGTATAGCTTTCGCTTTGCGGAAGATCTGATCCGAAGCTGCTTCCATCGATGTGCGGCTCGGATTGTCACTCGCTCGACTGTGCTTATTCCTGCGTGTTGTCACGCTGCTCTGGGCTGTCACATTACCCGCAATACAAACCTTGTCTGCTGGTTCGGAACACTCCCACGTTCGGTGTGAATCTCACTCGCTAAGCCCCGGAGATGCCGCTTTTTTGTGAGCTGAGTGGGATGCAGACGATGTGACTAGGAACGTGCTGTCGTGTGCAGCTTTGAGTTGCCGAAGTGAGAGCCGTCCAGTCGCACTTTGCAGATCCGTCCCACCCGCGCTTCGATTCAGACCTTGAAATTGCGTACAGCGCACGTTCTCGCGCTTGCAAAGCGCTTCACACTCGATGACCCTTTCGATTTGCCGCACGTTTCCAGCCGCCGGCGCAGCATGCGACTCCGCCCGCAGCTCGCCATCCTGGACAGCATCAACCGCAACGCGAGATCATCCTGAGCACGACTCAATGCTAGTTGTTGGAGTGGCGTGGCCTTCCGAACATCCGGCTTATCTCGTGCACCATGTGACTCAACCTCTCGGCGCAGGCCGAGCGAGCGAGCGTAAATTGATAACCGAGCTCGAGGAGCAGTTGCCACTCGGTGGTGTTGCTGCCGATAACACTGCGCATGCACCCGTCCTTCGCTTAGCGCGAATGCGACAAACTCGCCTCGTCTCGGATCACCATCTTCCTTTTTCTCTTCGCACATTCTGCCCACGCTTACCCCCGTGCCTGGCCGACGGCTCACCCCAGTCTCCGCGGCTGGCTACCAAATGAAGGCCAGCAAAACAGTCAACAGCCGCTGTCAAATTTATGCACCAATCCCCCGCACACACGCCACACCTCGAACAGGCTATAAGGAGCTCATGCTCGCCAACACAACATCATCCCTATCCCATCATCCCCTTCTCTGCTTGACTCAACCCATCAGGAAAAGTCGGAATCAATGATGCTGCTCAATAGCTTCATTTCGGCGGCAGTCGCGCTGGCAGGTTTCGCCGCCGCGTGCCCCGGCATCGACCACGCGCAGGGTCTAGCTCCTCGCACTCCTGATCATTCCATTCAACCAAGCGGCGGTGAAACACTCCTTCGCGATCTCACCTGGGGTGATATGGTCTGGCTACATTTGACAGACGTCCACGGGTGGTACCAAGGCCATCAAAAGAAGAGCGAGCCTGAACCGAACTATTCAGGCGATTGGGGCGACTTTGCTTCGTTCGTGTCTCATATGCGCAAGCTCGCGAAGAAGAGGGGGGTCGATCTGATCCTGGTCGACACGGGGGATCTACACGATGGCGCAGGTCTCAGCGACGGCTACCCTGCCGGCCAGGTCGACGGTCAGGTCTCGAACCAGTTCCACGCCATGGTCGACTTTGACCTTCTCACTGTCGGCAACCACGAGCTGTACAAATACGAAAACGCCTGGAACACCCTGACCGAATTCGTGCCCAAGACCCACGGTCGCTACATGGGCTCCAACGTCAAGGTCAGCCACGCTCCCCCGCGCGGTGGCGGAGCCAATGTGACGTACAACTTTGGCGAGCAATTCGTCAAGTTCAAGACCGACCACGGACGCAAGGTCACCGCGCTTGGCGTGCTTTTCAACTTTACCGGTGCCGACCAGGGCATCACTGTTCAGGACCCGGCCAAGATGGTCCTCGAGCCGTGGTTCGCCGATGCCATCAAGGACGAGCCCGATGTCTTTATCGTCACTGGCCACATGCCCGTGCGCAAAGACCAGTTCCCCGTCGTCATCGACGCCATCCGCAAGCTGCACCCTACCACGCCCATCGCGGTGCTCGGCGGACACTCGCACATCCGCGACTGCACCACGTACGACAAGTATTCGATGGGTATCGAGTCCGGCCGCTACCTCGAGACCATCGGCTGGCTCTCGATGAACTTTACGCAGAACGGCCCCACGTTCAGCCGCTCGTACATCGACGCCAACCGTCGCAACTACGCCTACCATGCCGGCCTCTCGTCCAAGCCCAACAAGTTTGACACGGCGCTCGGCAAGAAGATCACGCGCCAGATGAACCAAGTCGCCGACGCGTGGAACCTCTCGCACGTCTACGGCACCGCGCCGCAGGACTACTACCTGCAGCGCGTGCCCATCAACGACACGTCTTCGCTCATCAACTTTATGACCCAAAAGGTGCTGCCCACCGTCATCTCGACGTCCAACGCCGAGCGCAAGGGCGTGCCCAACCTCGTCATCGCCAACAGCGGATCGCAGCGCTTCGACCTGTATGCGGGACCCTTCACCAAGAACGATCAGTACATTGTGTCGCCCTTCACCGACGCCTTCCAGTACATCAAGGATGTGCCGTACCAGTACGCGAGTCAGATTATCAGCAAGCTCAACAACGACAAGGCGGCGCAGGCGTCGAGCCGAAGGCGCAGCGCCGAGGACGACGAGGCCGAGAAGGAGCTGTATGCAAAGGGCCACGTCTCGCACATCTACAACCGCTGGATGAAGGAGCAGCACCACTTTGCGTCCAACGAGGCTGCGCTCGACCTGGCCAGGCTCGATGCGCGTGCTGCTGCGGCTCAGGCTCAGCGCACGCTCGGCTACGTGACCAAGGACGACTGCCCCGGTGACGGCGACGACACCATCCACACCGCCATCCCCTATGCGTCGGTGCCGGACTACGTTCAGAGCCCCGTGACGGGTGACAATGTCGGCCCGACGGACAAGGTGGATGTCATCTTCCTCGACTTTATCGCCAAGAACGTTGTGCGCATCCTCAACGGCCTCCAGACCGAGCGCACCTACTCGCTCTCGGACGTGGCGGCGTACAACCAGTACACCACCCAGGACATCTACCCGCTCTATGCCGAGCAGGTGTGGGCCAAGAATGGCACTGCCTGAGTATACATTGCAGTGGCAATCTAGATGTTGAAAAGCAGACATGCACATCGATACGGTTTGGCTTGAAACGAGGAATGAGAGTGAGCGAGGGACGGCGCTTCTTGAAGGGTCGATTTTAAGGCAGCGGGAATTTCTCGGAATGCGGGAGTGCAATTGCGGGGGGCGGAACTTGAGAATCAGTGGAGGGGCTCATCTGCATTCGCCCACATCACCACCATCGCTGGGCATCTTTCAAGGGCGCACATCTGCAGCTTCATCAAGGCGCGTCCAACTTTGAGCCATGGATGCATCAACGTCCGCTGCGGCTGGTGGTGGGACAGCCAACAGTACCGAGCTGATGATCGCGTTGTCGCAGATCCAGCAACTGATTCCGCTTCTCGAGCACCGTCCCGGCGGGCTGGTGCATCTTCTCGGCAGCCTCCTCATCCCGCTCGTACCCACTTCCGAAGCGCCACAAGAGGCGATGCAGCGCTACAGGGCGAATGTGGATCATGCGTTTCGGGTATGCGCCGAGCTGGTGGCACGCACACAGGGAGGCCCGGTGGGGACAGCGTTGGAGTTGGCCGAAAAGTTGATGCGCGATGACGATAAGAGGTTGCTGCGCGTGCGCAGGAAGCGAAGGCTGTTTACAGAACAGGAGAAGTTGCTCGATGGTAGCGGGCCACCCATTCCACCACCCGCACAGCAAGCTGCAGTCGTCAAGCAAGACGGAGAGGCCGAGGCGAGCATCTTGCCTTCCCTGCCACTTTCAACGGCGCAGCAACATCTGACTTGGCCAACATCGGCGGAAGCCGTACAGCAATACCTGCGTGCATTGCATGGCTATCTAGAAGATGCGTTCAAAAAGAAGCAGCGCGACGTGGCTCTCAAAAACGTCAAGGCACGTGTGGCGAGCTTCGGCCCTGGTAGGTTTGAGATCGAGGTCCATGTCAGCCCCATCCTCAAGGCAAGCATAGAGGTCACCGTGGCGGAATCGAGCATCGACGTCGCCGCGCTCACGGTTGGTGCCATCACCGAGTCGATCGTAAGTGCAACTCGCTTCCCGAAGGCACGCCACGACACTTCTGACGCTTGCCCCTTCGATGAACAGACCTCGACAACGCCATCTGCATACCCGATCTTTCGTGCGCTCTCGAGCGAGATCCTCACCCACACCAAGCGCGCCAATGCGGCTCCCGCAACCCCGCCCGCTGCAGCGTGGCACGCATACGCGCGTGTAACTGAAACCATCGCACGGCTCATCCTTTCAGCGACGCAGTTTCAGACCTAGTCACGAACGCAACCCGATGTATTTCTACCCCGAATCTGTGCGTCTATTCCGCAGCGATCTTTTCCTCCCGAGTCGATGCCAATGTGGATCCCTGAGACGAAGCCGAGGATGCGGATGCAGAGGAAGCTGATGCGGAAGAAGACGATGCGGATGAAGTTCGCCGTTTCGTAGGCGACTTTACCGCAGATGATCGCGACGACGGTCTGGACCTCTTGTTGTTCTTGGCCTCTGAGTCCGAGCCCGTCTTGTGGATGAGCGCACGGCTCGTCTCGACGTACTGCTTCCACCTGCCTTCGAAGCTGTCTGTGAGCCTAGCCGCGACGCCTTCGCTCTGCTCCACGCGGTCTGCAGAGATGGAGATGGAAAAGTCGCCACCGTACGAGCAGATTCCGATGCCCAAAGTGCCCTTGCCCGCCTGCGGTGGCAGCGCCGTCCACCGCACCACCTCCTGTCCCGCCAGCTCAATGCGCTGCTTGGAAGGACACGGCACGTTGGTCACCACGGCTGTAAACGAGGTCAAGATGCGCTCGGTCACCCACACCGTAGGCCATCGGAGCACGTTCCATCTCACTTTAGGCAGCAGCCCAAAGGGGATCGGGAAGGAAATGGGCACCTGGCCTGTGAGCTGGATCATGTAAAAGAAGATCTTGGGCAGCAGCGAGTTTTTGAGGATGTTGAGACGGGCGTGCGTCGTGTGCAGACGTCGGTGCAGCACTCGCACTTCTGTAGGCAGGCCCTTGGTCGTGGGCAGATATGCGATTCCACCCGTCGACAGGTTGCGCATCGACCAGTCGCCCGGCTCGCGGATCGAGATCGGGATCATGATGCCGATGGGCGAAGGCAGGATGCGGTGCGACAGTCGGCGGATGTGGTTGAGCACACCTGGCTCGTCGGGACGGCGATCGAGCTCGTCGTTGATCACATCCGCAATCACCGTGCAGATGATGTCGTTCACCGTCAGGTGGGTACCGATGAGCGGGCGAGAGTATCGCTTGCCGCCTTGCACCTTGTCGAGCAGCGTGCCCGGCTGCACGCCAGAGAACGCCTTGGAGATGAGCTTGACTTCTCCGAGCGGGAAGGATCGCGACACGCTAAATTCCTTTTCCGCCTTGCGCAGTCCCGGGTAGCTCGCCGTGACATAACGCTGGCGCCAAAACGTGGCAACGAAGAAGTAGCCCGTGGAGACGGCGAGGGTGACGCAGCCAGCGAGATCGGTGATGAGCGACACAGCCCAGCTGATCCAGTAGAGCGCCATCATGACGAGCTGGAGCGCGATGGTGCCGTGGAAGCGATCGAGGCTGGCGAGCTTCTTGTTCATGCGCGACGGCAGCGCCTTGCCCTGCTTGGCGTCGCTGAGCAGCTGTGCGCCATCGGCCATCATGCTTTCGAGCTTGGGGCCGAGCGAGGTGACAAAGAGCTGGCTCATGATGAATCCCTGCCCATCGGCGAGCGTGTGGTGGCCACGGATGACGCATGCTCCCTTGGCGCCGGTATCCTCGTCGACAAAGTTCTCGAGCACAGCAACGCTCCACAGGGGACGCGTGTAGTCCCAGTCCTGGG
This sequence comes from Moesziomyces parantarcticus, assembly GCA_023212605.1. Lineage (NCBI taxonomy): Eukaryota > Fungi > Basidiomycota > Ustilaginomycetes > Ustilaginales > Ustilaginaceae > Moesziomyces > Moesziomyces parantarcticus. The sequence continues at coordinate 5,279 of JALCCF010000077.1, read as the reverse complement.
CGATGAACTCGGATGCGAACTTCTCGAGCTCGCGCTTGCCCGCCTTGCCCGGGAGCGTCTCGGAGCGGATGTGCCAGCCAATGTCGAAGTTGTCATCGTTGATGAAGACGGTGCCGTGGAAGAAGCGACCTACGTCGGCGAGCTTCTGGGTGTACTTTGGGAAATGACCAATCTGCCTGAGCATGGAGTCCTGGATGTCCTTGAGCTTGGGCGGCTGCTTAAAGGTGTACGTGGCGGTGCAGACGGGGTTGAACGAGCTGATGCCGTCGATGAGCAGCCACATGTTGTCGAGGCCACCGATGGCGTTGGCGCGGCTGAAGATCTCATACTGCACGAGCCGCTCGATCTGTTCAGCGGCGGCCATGGTCGAGCGAGCGATGCGCTCCAGCACGCCACCCTTGCGCTGCTCTGCGAGCTTCTGTAGCGCCTCTTCGGCGCGCTCTGCGACATTATGGACGGCCGCACCGAGAGTCGGCGTGTTGTAGCCCGATGTCCACGGGCTTTCGTCGAGAGCGGATGCAACGCCGGGAAAGAGCGGGAAGAAGGCTTTGCTAGCGATAGAGGGGCTGTCCTTGAGCTTGGAGCTGGACGATGTGGACGAGGATATACCGTTCATACGCGCAAAGCGAGACGAGGACTGCAGCTTGGGGCTGTCGCGGCGACCGTTGCGGTTCGAAGCATCTCCGTTGCCCGCTCCCTTGACCTTGGCGGCGGGTGATGAGGTGCTATGGCTGGCCAGCGCCGATTCCTGTGTAACCGACATCCTTCGTCCTTGATTGTGGTGGCGCAGTCTAAGAGCGGATGAGTGGAAGGATGGATGGGGGGGAATAGTGACGATCCGAGACGGAGCATTGGGGATCGAATGTCGGAAGGACGTGGATGTGAGGAACGATGACGGCCGAACTGAGCTGCTGTACGTCATGTCGTGGCTCTTTGGGTCGCACCAAAAGTTGCCCCGGTCAGTCAACCCAGCGTTATCCGAACTCGAAGTGGAGGGCGGGTTCAAATTTGTTTGACATCAAGGTCTAACACGGGCTTTCTGCGCGACTCTTCGCCCGAGTTCCGTTATTTGGATTCGACGCGCCGCGGCCATCCGCTTCTGCTCTGGTGTCACCTTCCTCGTCGTCGTCGTCGTCCTGCTCATCCGTCGCCCCGTGTGCAGCCACATTGCGCGTTCTTTCCGGCAGCTGCAAGCACACACCATGCCGGCATCAACAGCGGCCCCGGCTGCAGCAGCCGACAAGCTCGCCAACAACGACACCAACAAAGCTTCCGACTCTGCACCTCACACGCCCAAGGATGCCTCGTCCACTCCTCTGCCCACCACCTCGACCGCGGCAGGATCAGCAGCCGCTACGAATGATGCGGCTGGAGGCGTGTTCAGCAGTCCCGACATGACAGCGGCGGTGCTCGCCTATCTGCAGAAACGCGGCTTTGAACGCGTTGAAGCCGCCTTCAAGGCAGAGCTCGATGCACTCGCTTCCGGCGCCACTCCAGAACAGGCTGCAGCTGCTGCGGATACCCATGGTCGTCCGACGACCGTGAGCTTGGAAGATCTCGCCTCCAAGAACGCTCCGCGCACGGTCAACGACAAGGACGGTGACAAGGACAAGGAGGCGACTGCCAACGCGACGGCCGATGCTGACCTCACTATCGCAGAGGACGGCGGCGCCTCGGCCGCAGCGGCACAGGCTCTGCTTCTGGATCCTACCGATCGCGCACGAGGCTTCGCCATGCTCAAGCAGTGGTGTCAGGGCAGTCTCGACATCTACCAGCCCGAGCTTTTGCCCATCCTCCTCCCGCTCTTTGTTCACTCGTTCCTCGACCTCGTCCTGCTCGGACACGGTCCTGCTGCATCGGCACTCTACTCTGCACATGCCGCCTCGTTCCTCCCGACCCACACGGCGCTGCTCTCCCAGATCCGCTCGCTCGCCCTTCCGTCGCACATCCAGTCCGACGCGCTCGCTCAGCGCTTCCGATCCGAGCGATACGTCGTCAAGATGTCCAACACCGTCTTCAGCCTGCTGCTCGGCTGGCTCACCGACGGTGGCGGTCCCGTCTCGGGCTCCATCGGCGGCCTCGAGGAGGCAGAGGCGCCCGCAAGGCGTGGCCGAGAGGCCATGCTCAAGATCATCAACGAGCGCTGTCGAATCCAGGTGCTCGCAGCCCAACCTTATCAGATCGATGCAGCAGTTCTCGAGGAAGGCACCGGCCTCACCGGCGCGGGTCCGACCTACTCAAGTCTCTCTGCCAGCGCTGCAGGTCGCAGTCGCATCCACTCGGCGCTCTCCAAAAATGCCATCTCGCACGGCGACGCGCTCGCCGAGTTCAACGCCAAAGCCGCAGGGCCGCAGCTCAAGCTCCACCCCTCGGTGCCGCTCAACGAGAGGCTCGAGAACGAGGTGCACAAGGAGCTCACCGAGGTTGAGCGCCGCGAAAAGGAAACAATCGCTGCCGTCCAAGCAGACGAGGCCAAGAGCAAGGATGCAGAAGCAACTGGCTCTAGCAGTGCAGGCGCGGCCGCGTCGCAGGCAGGCGCCGAGGCCGGCGCTGCAGAGCAACAGCAGGACGGCGATACAACGATGCAAGACGCAAATGCGGCCGAGACTGCCGACGACCAGGACAGCTCGAGTCGTGCGAGAACCGCCTCGGTGCGACCGTCGGAACCGCCATCGAGCGCGGCTGCAGCTGCAACCGAAGTCAAGCTGGCCAGCGCCACGGGTCCGGACTTTTCCGCAGGGCTGCTGGCCGCTGGCATCGACGATCTCCCGCCTCAGGCGCCCACATTCCGCACTGTTGATGTGAAGCGCGAAGTGCAGCGGATCCGCGATGCGCGCAAACGCATCCGTCTCGATCCTTCCTTGCTCACGTCCGGCCCGACCAACTTTACCTCCGGCGTACGCGATCCGGCCTTGAATGCTCTGGGCGAGTCAGGAGCCAATGCAGCACGCGTGGCAGCGCTGCCGTCGGTGTGCGCCTACACGTTCCACGACGCCGACGACGGCATCACGTGCTCGACGTTTTCGAGCGACATCACCATGATGGCCGCGGGCTTCGAGGAGTCGTTTGTGCAGATCTGGTCTCTCAAGGGCGAAAAGCTGCGGGCGGTGCGCGGCAACCCGAACCTGTCGTCGATCCGCGACAGCAAGTCGCTCGCGCGCCAACGCGAGGCAGAGGCCTATTCGACACGTCGTCTCATCGGTCACTCGGGCCCTGTATACGGTGTGGACTTTGATCCCGTCGGAGGCTCGGCCTCGCCGCCGCGTCATCTGCTCAGCTGCTCGGCAGACGCAACCGCGCGGCTGTGGAGCCTGGACACGTACAGTGCGCTGGTTGCGTATCGAGGTCATCAGCATCCCGTCTGGGATGTAAAGTGGAGCCCCATCGGCACCTATTTTGCCACGGCGAGTGCGGACAAGACGGCACGATTGTGGAGCACGGAGCGCGTGAATCCGCTGCGCATGTATGCGGGCCACCTGTCGGATGTGGACTGCCTCACGTTCCATCCCAACAGTCTCTACCTTGCCACGGGCTCTTCGGACCGCAGCTGTCGATTGTGGGATGTCCAGCGCGGTGCGTGCGTGCGGCTGTTTGTTGGGCATCAGTCGCCGATTTCATGCGTGCGCATCAGCCCAGACGGACGGTACCTTGCCTCTGCCGCTGCGGGCAACGGAACAGCAGCGCAATTCGCCGGAGTCGACGGCATCGACCCTACCTCGCAGGGGGCGCATATGAACGATACCTCGATTTCGCTCTGGGATCTGGCAAGTGGACGCAGGATCAAGAAGATGTGGGGCCACTCGGAGCGGGTCTACTCGATGGACTTTTCCGCCGATGGATCGCTGCTCGTCACGGGCAGCGAAGACTGCAGTGTGCGGTGCTGGGATGTACGGGCCGTGGGAGGAGCACGAAAGACGCCGCCCAAGGGATCGCTCGAAGCACAGCAGGCTAGCGCCGCCGCCGCTGCCGCCATGGCCGCATCCAGTCTCACCGCCAATCCTACCGCGGCTCAACTGCAGAATGGCTCGCTCGCCAGCGCGGCTGCTGCGGCAAGCCAGACCGGCGCCGACCTGGCCAACGCAAGTGCAGACTGCGTCGCCACCTTCCACACCAAAAAGACGCCCGTGTTTGACGTGCACTTTACCCCGCGCAACCTCTGCCTCGTCGCCGGTGTCTATGCCGACTAGCAATTCACAGCGTCGATTCTAACATCGTGAGATTATGTGTGCTCAGTCGTATCAAGTGTGTCACTACGTATGAACGACAGAAGGGAGAGAGAAAAGTTGGGGGCGATGGGATGGGAAACAGCCGACGGTTGCGTGTCGCGTTAATGAATCACTGAAGCAAAGACGTGCTGATGCCAATTTGAAAGGGGGGGGGGGTGGTCCGGGGGGCTTAGAGTCGTATTCTTCACGAGCCGGCAGAAAAGGAAAATGACTTAATTATGACTCGAGCTACAATTACAATTATAATTGCGATTACAACTACAATTGCAACTACAATTATAATTATAAGTCCAATCACAATGGCAATTTTCTATTCAATTACGGTAGAATATCAGTCATGAAATTACGCGTTGAATTTCGACTTTGATTGTTCTTCTGAATAAATATCAAAAATAATAATGGACGGCAAAAAAGGGCGCGCGTCAATTCGCGGCCACAAGGGGCAAAGGAGGTGAGAAAAAGTGGGAAAAAAGAGACTGCGCCGGAGGGGAATCGAACCCCTGTCTTCTGCTTCCTGTGCTGGAGACCTTAAGCCGTATGGAAGGCAGAAATAATGACCATTATACGACCGGCGCGGTGTGCTTCCTTGTGCTGTTTTCGTGCCCGGAGACAATGATATACTGAACTTCACAAAAAATAAAAAAAAACAAAATATTTATTTTACGCCAATTTTGGAATTTTCGCCACGCCACACCGCAGCAGCCACGCCACTGAGACTGGCGCGGGTCAAGGCGGCTCAATAGTATCGATATCGACTCCGCATGCTACACAGACGGTCGCAGCAGAGGCTACGCAATGCATTGGAACGGAACGTACATCACTTCGGGATACATGCGTGGGAGATGCAATGGCCTAAAGTGTGGGCCACAAGCTGGACCGGCGACATGCGGCTTCGGGGCTACGGACAGAGGGGTCTTTTTTTTTTTTTTTTTTTTTTTTTTTTTTTTTTTTTTTTTTGGGGGGGGGGGGGGGGGGGGGGGGGTGGCGAAATCAGCCACCTAGCAGCCACCCGGGGTGGCTGCTGGCTGGCTGCTCCTCGCCATCCCCCCGAGC